>PVJA010000655.1:0-157909 GCA_004027025.1 Myocastor coypus
TCTTTATATTACATTCAGGCTCTCTGCCTTAGCTCCCGCCCTAGGCTACACCCATAATCCCAGAAGTACTTCCACCCATAATCCCATCAGTACTAAAACCTATAATCCCAGGGATCATGGATCAAGTCTCAAACTCTAGAAGTCCCTGCCCAATGACTCCATGAGGCTTTGGGGGGACAACTAGACATAAACCATAACAGGATACTAACTCCACTTCAGAAAATCACCATAATAGAAATATGAACATTAACATAGAAGCAGAAAAGTGTTTAATACTACATTATTGTAATAGTCAAAGTTAAATATTCCAATAATCTTTCAGAGACATATAAATTCTAGTCCATGGACACTATGAAGCATGTAATTATTTTTTTTAAAGTTCCCTTTTCTATATTCACAGTTATGGCATTGTTTCTTTACTAAGCTTCTGCCTCCATTTGTAATATTTCACTTTGCATCTTTACATTTTATATCTAAAGGAAATTAATCTACTTGGTGTTGTTTGTTTATCACTGTTGTTGTTGCTAGATTTGGTCATTAGAATTTTAATCTCATCAAATAATAGACAACCTTTCTCATTTTCCCTAATTCTGTGTTTATATAGAAACTACCGGGGTCGGTGAGATAACTCAACAGACTAAGCATTTGCTTAGGTAAGCGAAAAGAGTAGAGTTCAATCCCTGGCACAGCATGCTGTACTGGCCCCACCCCCCGGGCACAGTGAACCAGTGATGGAATCCAGCTGTGGCGGCGCACACCTGTAATCCCAGCTCTAGGGAGGCAGAAACCAGGGGGAACCCTATGAGTCTAAGCTGAATAGTGAGACCCTGCAGAAAGGAAAAGAGAGAGAGAGAGAGTGAGAGAGAGAGAGAGAGAGAGAGAGAGAGAGGAAGGAAACTTCCTTGTCCTTAAGAAAAAAATCGTTAAAGATTTTGGCCTAAAAGCATATGCCCCTGGGAGATTTTGATCTTTTAACTGGCTTTTCAATTTCTTCCTCAGTGATGATGCGCTCAGAAGAGGCACTTGAGAAGTTTTGATTTTAGAGACATCTCTGTTTGTAAAGTTCTCTCTGTGAAAGAAACATGCTGAGATCAACCCCAGAGTGCCATCAGGAAGGCCCAGACAGGCACATCCACAGGTAGAGAGAAGTGCAGTCTAAGATGAGAACAATCCACAGGACCTCTGAATAAAAGCAGGTGTGGGGCCAGCTAATTTCAGGACTCCACATTTAATGCAATTTTTTGGTATTATAATTACATAAGTCACTGTCTTTGAGAATTTGATCTTATTCAGCAGATCACAGAAAAGGTGATCGCATGGTTGAGATGAAGCAATGGTTCAGGCTCAGGTCCTTCCTGTCCTATGTACTGTCATAGAGCATGTGCCCCTCCAATGCCACCTCTGCCTTCTACACTAATCCTTCCTTGCCCTCAACACCACAAGCTCTGAATAACACACATTTGGCAATTGGTAATTTTTCAAACAAATACTGTGTTCTGGTATCATGTGGGGTTTGCAGGAAAGTTGCAAAGATGTCTCAGAGTGCTTCGGTCCTTTTGGTGGACCCCAATGTTAGTTGGGGGTCTGTTTGTCACAACTGAATATTGAACACTGGCATAATATTATTAAACTACAGACTCTGCTTACATCTCAACAATTTGTCTATTAATCTTTTTTCTCTAGTGAAGGACGCAGTTACAGAATCACATGTGTTGTTATATCTCGTTAGCCTTCTCCAGTCTATGATAGCTTCTTCATCTTTCTTGGTTTTTATGATCTTGAATGTCTAAAAAAAAAAAAAAACACTAGCTAGGTATTTTGTAAGATATCCCCTTATTTTGGGTGCTAACTCATGATTGGAGTGAAATTACTGGCAAATTACCAGGGAGACAAATTGTCTATCTCACTGTGTGATAACCAATAACTCATGATAACGGCCCAGAACTGGGGAGGTAAACCTTAGCTGAGGTAAGTGTCTCAACTGTAGCATACTTGTTTTCCTTTTCATTACTTGTTAAAAGTCAGATAATGAATCTATCTTATAGTTCAGAGCTGAGGAATTAACCTTCACCTTCTGGAGGAGGATTATTTACATGTATTGTGTGGAGTTTTCTATTAAGATTTCTTCTGTCTTTCTCTTATTGATTTATTAATTCAGATACATGTTTGTGAAAGTATATTGTCATGGAAACTTACTTTATTCATGGTATTATAATCAAGTATTGCCATTATTTATTTTGTTTCTGGAAATTCACACTCTTTTAAGTCAGACGTGTAATTTATCCCCACCTCTAACCTCAGAATCCTCACCTTCCTTTTATTAGATTAAATCTAGGCACAGTTCCTTTGCTTTTTTCCGCAGTGTCCAGTGTAGATAAGTGCAGATCACTGAACATAATCAATGTTTGTTAAATAACTGCTGAGAGGCGATAAGCAGAGAGGGAGAGAAACAGGCAAGAGGCAGTGCCCAGACGTTTCCCTTTGCTACAAGGTAAATGTATATGAAAATAATCCCAGCCACATAACTTCCTGGCTTCCCTTTCTAGATCGTAGAGGAAAATGGTAGTTGTGAAATGGAGGGCAATAAAACCACATTTACAGAAAAAAGAAACATATTTTAAGGCAATTCTCAGAGATAAAAAGCTGTTTATATTAAAGCTTATTTCCCACTTAACTTAAGCCTTGAATTTTCTCATTCTACAATATCACTTCTGTAACACTCTGGCCTTTCTCATGAAACTTTTTATTTACCGAAGAGTCATAGATATCTTAAAGTCAAAGCCCTAAAGATTATTTTGAAACCAACTTAAAATGTAGAAAAATAACGTTTTCCCAACATAAAGAGAAAACACTGCAAATTTTAATTACCTTAATTCTTATAAATGTTCTTATTGCAATGTCAGTTCCAAAGCTGCATATACTAATGAGATAAACACACTATTCTGATACTTAAAAGCTCTTGACCCTAATGTGCTAGAGATGTGAGATTGTCTAATTAGAATTCACACCGTCATGTGCTATTACATTTATCAGCCACGGGATGTGTTTGTGAATTCCTTCCTGTGAGCAAAATGCCAAGTACTCAAAGGGCAAGTCTAAACAATCAAAATGTAGCAGAATATCAGGTAATTACATAGCAAATTCATACAGTGCAGATGATAATTGCTTAGACTAAAGTATTCATCTTTAGCTCTTGAACATCTAGACTATTTAAGTACTGGGCCACCTCCATATAGAAATGACATTGTGTTACATGTATTTGTTAAGAAAATTTTTAACAGTCTTGATCATTATTTATTTCAATTCAAGCAATGAAAGCTACCTATGCAGACAAAGTCATTATATCACAACTGAAATTATAAAATAGATTAATAATAAAAGGGACATTTCAGAACCTTAAGTGAGGCTTTCTATACAGGTAGAAGACTGTAAATATGTGTTGGGGCAGAAAGCTCATCAGTAAAAACTGCTTTTCTTCTTGTATATTGAAGTCATCAGATTTGACAAGTTATTAGTCAAAGATCTTAATTTTCTACTATACCTTGAAATAGTGTACAACAATCCGTGTTGCACACCGACAGCTTCTATAGATACTATTTTCTCTTTGTTTACTTCAGGAAGCACACCATCTGATCCCCAATTAACACATGATTTACATAACACGAAAGCCCCGGCTTCTTTGTTTCACTGTTTTCCCTCTGTAGTCTTCCTGGGCAGGGCAACATTTCAGGGAGCATCTGACAAGCACATCTATTAGAAAGGAAAACTCCCACTCCAGACCCTCCTCCCCTAGTACCCCAGTGAGGAAAATAGCATTGTTCTCTATTCCACAGGTGTGCAAGAATTCCATGTGGAGAGAGAAAAAACGATATTCCAACTTCTTACATTTCCAGTACTCACACTGCTTTCTCCTTTCTTTGCAGTTATTTCAAAGCAGAGTTTCATCCAGCAACTGGGAGACATCAGAGGAAAAACCTCAGTCGTGGCAGGAGCCCTGGCTCTTTGCCTCAGAAAAGCCTAAGGGATGAAAGAGGTCTGTTCACTGCCGTTTGAAATTCTGGTTTGTTCCAGCAAGCAGTAAAAGGAAAATTATTTGTTTGGGGAATCCAGGAGTGATGGCAGCACCATCAGATGCCAGAAGCTTGTGGCTCTGGGCCAATTACCCTGCTCCCCCGTCTTCTGTAACAGAGAACCAGGAGGGCCCCATCTCCAGGGACCATGCCTTCCTGCCCCATTTCCATCACTTCTAAAGTCCTCTGTTTCAAACGTTTCTTTAGGAAGGAAAAGAGAAAATCTTATTATGGTTGCCTAAGAATACTGATGTGAAAAAAAATAAAAAAATAAAAAAATTTAAAAAAAAGAATACTGATGTGGTACATTTGCCTCTAAAACTGACTTGATCAAACTATGCTAGGCAAAAATTATTTCATGATCTATTAATGTAAGTTAGACAAGAACAGTTAAGTTATATATAGTCTGTGTGCTAAATCAGAGCAAACTGGAACAATGGACTACAGATGTGTTCCTTTTCATGTTTCCGAATCCTATTTACCAAAGACTAATCATTTTTTTACCCTGCCACTTCATTGCTGCTCATAATTACTGCATACAAATTATAGATGAACAGCTTATGATTTTTGAGATTGCACTTTTAATGGAAATAATGTTCCCATAAAGGTACATCAGATGGACAAAAATTATAACTAAAAATCTTGTCGTGCCCAGTTGTATAGATGTGAGTCTGCAGTTCCAAAGGCAGTAAAATGAGCATCTTTACACATCAGATTTCTGTATTTACCTATGAAAAGACAGAAAGAAATGCAAGGTTTCCTTTTCACTGAATAACTTCTTACCATTGTACATATTGCCAATAACATTACACTGGAAATTTTACAATCAAAGAAGCATATTAAAAGATGTAATGATTACAGATCACAGTGAAAAGATTTAGGACCAATTTAATCTTCAAATATAATTTAATTAAGCAGAACATAAGAAATAATAAAACTATACTTACTTGATAACTAAATCCAGGTGGCAAGCGTCCTCACAAGCAATTCTGTATCCCCTCTGCTGGAGAGCGTCATTCCACCACAGCAACAGCCAAGGAGGAAGCACACCAGTATAACACGGACCTTTAAAATCTATAAAGATCAAGTCCTTAAAAGCTCAGTCACAGTTGAGCTCTAGTCCATGAGGTCTAAAGAAACAGCAGCCTAATATAGCTAAACATTGCACTACAAGTATGTTTCCCAGAAAAAAAATTTCCAGTCAACAAAACAAACGTTTAATTGCACCCCAGGAAATTAGTTTACCCCTCAAACACACAAGGATTCCCAAGGTTCAGATGATAACACTACTGGTAAGTAATTGATCAGTGTCACCATTGAGCATCATGGCATGGCCAGTCGAAGAAGCATACAAATGACATCAAAGGATGCTTAAATGAGTAGTTCTTGATGAGATTTAGGGTCTTTATTGCAATAATTAAATATCCAGCTCCATACTACTACTATATATGATGATGATAAAGATGATGGATTGTGCTTTTCTGAGCCTTTGGTTTCCTAGGGAGGAGCAAAAAGCCATGTATGGTATTTGGCCAGAGCTGCTCAAATTTTGTGCTTTGAGAGGCTTGATAGCAACCTGAATCTTACAGACAACCTGCAAGAATCTTGGACTCTGGGTCTGAACTGAACAGTATTGCTTCTTGCTCTATGGTTCCAGAAAGAATCATAGCTGGAGAGGAAGGAGCAAAATTGGGCTTCAAAGAATGGAACTAGTGCCAGGCAACTGGACATAAATTCAGCAGACCACAGAGACATAACATGGACCATCAGTGGGAAAACTAAGATGTAGTAAGGGATGACTTGAAGGGGGAAACTTTGAAGGCCTTAACATCACTTGCACACTATGGCATCTTCTCAGGCAGCTCCTGTGGGCCACGCAGAAGACAGTAAAATTTCAATGGGATATGAAGGGCTCAAACAAAGCTATTTGGGGAAAGTCCCCCAAATCCATGAGAGATTAACTGTACATCAACAGATGATTAGATATAAGTATGAAACATGAGGAAAATCTTATTCTGCTCCATATTTAATATAAAATAAAAGATTCTTATTTATTTTGGAGTATTCAAGAAGAGTTGCAGATAGACCTATGCCTCTAAGGTGATCCAAAGTGCTATTATGTTTATCAGCCATTCTAAGCCTTTCTACGAGAATAACACTTTACAGATATAACAAAAAACATTTGGGAATAAAAGGTTGAGAGTAGCATCCAGAGTAGAAAGTTCACCATTGAATGACAAAATGAGGCAACTGCAGCACCCCCTAAAAGAAGAACTAGACAAAGACTCCCTCAAGCCCTATAGCATTCGGTATATTTTCCTGAGAAAGGCAATAATGCATGTCTAAATCAAAGTGAGTGGTATGTATGATATTCCCCCAGCATCATCATAATCTTCACACAGTTATAAATCAATGAAATGACACACTCATAAACACTGTAAAACTGTGGTATAAAACTATACCATGTGCTACATGCAATAAGGCCACAGCCTCTTCAGAATCTAAGTGTATTTTCAAGGGAGCTCTAACAGATCATGAAATGCACTACTTGCCTCATGGAAACACCAGCTAGCCCTCCTCCATCCTCCATCCCGCAGTCTTTTCTGCTCTGTGCTTCACAGGGAGCAGTTATATCATGTATTGGCAGGGAAATTTTTGCCTTAATTACAATCTGCTTCATGGTACCAAGATTCTGGAATCTTTTGTATCAGTGACTTCTCCTCAGGAACAAGAAGCTCTTTAAAGTCCACTAAAATTCACAGAATGTATGACTACATGAAATGTCTTGTAACTCTACATTTCACTTTAAAATAGTCTATGTCCAATATCTTCTTTGTGTGAACACATTGGCCATACTGAATTTGGATCACCCTATTGACTTGGTTTACACCTGATTAATTCTGGAAGGATCCTTTCTCAAACAAGGTCATTGTTTGAGATGGCAAAGGTTGGGGCTTTAAGATATGAACTTGGAGAGGGAAGATACACTTCAGTCCATAACCATTGTAATAATGTATAAATACATAAGAAAAGTTACTTAACCATTTACTTAGCAACCTATGCCCACCTGCTTCCAAACAGATATAATATAAGCTAGAGGAAACTGGTATTTCACTTGACACAAAATATAGTGAATGTGATAGGGCTTGAGGGAGTCTTTGTCTTGTTCTTCTTTTAGGGGGTGCTCCAGTTGCCTCGTTTTTGTCATTCAATGGTGGATTTCCTACTGAGGTTATAGGGCTGGGGATATGGCTCAGTACCATATCACCTGCCTACCAAGTGCAAGGTCCTGAATTTGAATTTCAGTGGAAAAAAAAAAGTAGACAAAAAAGAAAGAGGTTATAGCACTACTCAAAACATGGGCATGTCTGTAATCACTTTTATAGGTGATTTTAGTTTTTTCTCACCTCAAATTTATAGTTATGTATCCTGCTTTCCAACTTAACTATCATCAAATATACTTGCTTTGTTGATATTAACTTTTAGGATTTTTGTTATTTGTCTGATTTTAAGGAATTGTTTGATTTTTATATATATTCAAATTTTCTCCTGAGCTCTTATGTGTCAAGTGAAATACCAGTTTACACTAGCTATATTGTGTCTGTTTGGAAGCAGATGGGCATAGGTTGCTAAGTAAATGATTAAGTAGCTTTTCTTATGTATTTATACATTATTACAATGGTTATAGACTGAAGTGTATCTTCCCTCTCCAAGTTCATATCTTAAAGCCCCAACCTTTGCCATCTCAAACAATGACCTTGTTTGAGAAAGGATCCTTCTAGAATTAATCAGGTATAAACCAAGTCACTAGGGTGATCCAAATACAGTATGACCGATGTGTTCACACAAAGAAGATATTGGACATAGACATGCTTAGAGAAAAAAGATGTGAAGAGAGGTAAAGAGAAGACGACCATCTATAAGCTAAAGACAAAAGCAGGAACAAATTATTTTCCTATAGCTTCTGAAGGAATCAACCCACCAAACATCTTGTTTTTGGACTTATGAATACCAGACCTATGGACTTTAGTGAAGCAGACTGCCTTCCACAGTGTAAATTTAAACCTGAAGTGTACAAAGACTAACCTCTGGTAAGGAATAAGTAATTCCATCCCTAGATACCTTTTCACTTTAACTACAGTTCTTTTCTGAGTTACAGGGTTACAGCCTACAGGTCTATCCTGGAGATTTGAAATCACTAAACTTTTCCAACTACATGAACCAATTCTGTGTGATAAATCTCTCTCTGTCTCTGTCTGTCTCTGTCTCTCTCTCTCTCTCTCTCTCTCTCTCTCTCTCTCTCTCTCTCTCTCTCTCTCTCTCTCTCTCTCCATACATATCTTGTTGGTTCTGTACAGAAACAGACCTAAAACCCTGAAAAATACACTACATGTCTAACTTAAATAACAAATTTAGCATCCTTGATGCTAATAGTGAGTCAGAAAATACATCAAGCCCTGAGCATGAGTTAAGTAAGACTTAAGTAATGTTGAAGTAGATATGATTATTTTCTAAAATTCACAAGTGCCATGGAAAAGTCAACTAACTTTTCCAAATCACTGAACTAAAGGTCCTGCCATTTTTATGAGAGAGGATACGCCTTCATCTACTGTTTTCTAGTAGTAAACAGTGGGCACAGCACTATGTCCAGAAGATAGAGTAGTAAAGTACACATAGTGTCTGGCTTCAGGAGTATCAGTTATGTATACAATACACTTAGCATTGTGATGAGTGCCTAGCAATGTTTCTTCATTTGAAATAAATTAGCATAAAAAATTAGGCCATCACATTAAGCAGAAATTAAATTTTGCTGCAGTAAGTGCCATAAGCTCCCATATTACAAAGACTCTAAGTGGCAGAAAAGGCATAGTGGGTAATGATCACACAGAGTGGCAGGATTCCCACTTTACATTCATAAATTGTATGAACTGAATGTAAATTTTTAAAGAGGAATTGCGTTGGGGACGAAAGGAGTTCTTCCATACTCCTGAAAATCATTGAACCTTAGCAAAGAATGATGCTGAGACAGAATAATGTTTGTCTCTAGGGAGGAAAATACAGTAGATCTGTTTTGTAAAAATTTCCCTTTGTATATTTCAAGGTTTATAACTCCCAGGGAGGTGTGTGCACATCTCTGGCTGAACGCAGGCTAATTATGTTCAGAACAAACACTGGAGCAATGTGTCCTGCAGGTGCGATGTTTTCCCAGCAAAACCATTAGTCCACCAGGAGTTACCTATTAAACGCGCCCGTCTTTTTACAACCAGCTGGATCACTTCCTATTACTCGTAACAGGGTTATTTACAAATGAAATGCTGAAAGGGTAAGGCCTTCTGCCTCAGCCAAATACCTTCTGTTCTATTAAGAATATATAAAAGTAAGAAACAGAAAGGAAACCCTTCCTGCCAGCTAATGAGAGACTGGGTAAGGGCCTGAGGCAAAGCTCAAGGCCCTTAAACTAGCCAGTCATTAACTGCTAAGAAGGCCTGCAGAGAGGCCACCTTTAGTGCTGTAGGTGGGAGGAGCATATCTAAGGGAAACGTTCCCCTCGGCAGAACAGGAAGCGGAAGGATAGGGAGAGAAGTACAAACAATCCAAGAACCACTTTCCCTTCACTTTACTTTGAAACTGGTTCCCAATATAACAATTTACTGTTGGCAGTTCAACCTTGGTTTTTGTGGGTGAATCTTTGTTGATATTATGGGTTAATGTTGTGTTTGCAGTACTGATTATTGAACTTAAGGCCTTTGTACTGAGCTGTATTCCCAATCCCTTTTCATTTGCTTATTTTGAAATAGGGTCTCAGTAAGTTACTAAATTGCCCACACTGTGCCTCAGCCACCCAGAGTGGGAGGATTATAGGTTTGCACCTCTGTGCTTTGCTTAGCATCTCCTTGATTTCGGTGCTTGAAAATATTTGGCCTTCTCTTTCACAACGTAATAGCAAACTGTGACATGAAAGCTCTGATTACAGAGCTGGTCTAAACATGAGGAGGTTTAATAAGAGAACTTATGATGAATGTCTGCTGTATTCCATGCTTCATTCTGGTTATAAATTACAGTGTCATGTTTGTTTTGCATTATTTTGACCAAGGAGCAAAATGAAACCAAGCTTCTCCAATATACCTAGGTTGGACTAATCCTAAAGCACTAGTAAATTGACGCCCTGGAAATATTCACAACATGCCATTCTTACTTGATTAAAGATTTAAAAATCAATTTTGGTTTAAAATAGCCTTCTGCCTGGAGCTGCTGATGTGATATATTGTGTTTGGCTTTGGTTTCCAAAATGTCAGCAGATGGAGAAACTGAAAGGAAATGGAAGGATCTACAAAAATTCAGGAAAAAGAAACCAGAGTGTTCCTTACTGTGTTGCACGTCCCAGCTGCCTTTGTGCCCATCTCCTGACACATTAGTCTTATTTCTGCAATACAGTCCCATGCCTCTTAAAGACTCAGACACCTACTGGTAAAGTATCATTGTGTGACCATCTTGGAGAGTTCTTATATAATTCAGATGATCCAGGTCAGGCACCAGCCATGGCCTCCTTTTGCAATCCAGAAACATGATAAACACTAGATATACGAGGCTGCTTCCAGCATACCATTTTACAGCAAGCGTGGATTTTATAAGTAGAAGTACACTCTTCAGTGACAGGTATAATGAAAAGGCACAGTAACAGGTGTATATTATTATCAGCCATTGTGTACTATTCATAATTGCACATAGTATACATTTATAAGTCTAGCAGAGCAGTGGATCTGCACATACTGGCATTGCCAGGAACATATGAGTAATGTATTTGGATATAATTTTATGACATCTCTGAGTGATAAGAATTCACAGCTCTTTTGTAATCTTATGGGACCAACATTGTATTTATGGGCTATCACTTTTTGAAAAATCATGATACAGAACATAACTATTCCTCCTGCATGTTCTTCACACTGGCTTTTTGCCATATATTCTTTCTTCCTTATTACTTTCTTGCTCACTGATTGATACAAAGGTGCCAAAGTTCTTCATGAGCCCCAAAATTATGCTAAAAGTAATGTAGGCAAAGCAAATGATTCCCTAAGTTTAAATCGAAGAGAGCAAGAATTTTTACATTATTTTAAAAACAGAACAAAATTTCTTAGTATCGATATATCCTTTTCTCTAGCAGTTCCCACTTTGGGTATCAACAGGGCAAATATTTTTATCATCTTTCATGATCCAGAGCTTGATATTCTACAGATTATCATAAGCAATACAGCATTGACTCAAACTTTCATGAAAACCTAACATTAACAGAGATTATCTCTCATAAAGGAGTTTAAATAACAGATAATGATCTGTTGTAACTTATATATTTACTGGGCACAAGCTGCTCATTAAAACACTCATTCCAGTAAGATCTACGCTCGTGATGTAAAGCCTCTTGTAAATAAAAACTTTCCCAACCTTTATATTATATGTATATCAGGCATGTGGACCCCTTCAATATAGGCAATGATTATAATGACTTTGGTAAGTCATGTCAAGTATCATAAAATATTTAAATAAGAAAGAGGCAAAAGGAGGTAGAGGTGACTATCAGGGTGTCCCTTTTCTATTCAATACTGAACACATCTTATTACTATAAAAGCCTATGGCTGCAATGAGAAAATCAGAGGAAACAGATTAAAGGTGTTGCTATTAGTAGAAGTCCTTCTAGGTTGGAGAGTTTCATTAGGGGATCCACACTCCATTTTCAAATGTTTTATGGGTAGAAGAGAAAGATGTCAGTCTCTACTCAGTTAAAAAGTTTAAAAAAAAAAAGGAGGGGAACAAAAAAAAAAAAAAAAGAGCTGCATTTTAAGTATAATTAACCATTAAAGAGGAGTTTTAAAATATTGCTTCTCTTCTCCATTACCCCAACAAACTTTGATTCCTGCTGTGGTTTAAATGTGCTTTGTCTCCAATAAATTAAAACACTATAAGCTTCATACCACTGTGGTCAACTTATCCTCACTGGAACCAAATACTTGGCATTCACAACTTAAAGATGGTTTATGTTTGTTCCTGGTTTCAGAGGGCACAGTCCATGGCCAACTGGCCCTAGTGCAGATACATAGTGCTAGAAGGGTCTGGTGGAGCAAAACTGTCTACTTCCTAGTAGCTGAAAAACAACACAGGGGGAGCCAGAGGAGTCATGGGCCAAAAGTAAACCTCAAGGCCGTACCCCTTTGATCTACCCAGAAACAATCAAAAGTGTGCTTTGCCAATCACCTACATGATTCTCAACCAGCCAAGTTGACAAGTAAGCTAACCATTGCACTTGTCACCTAGTATGGCAGTGTTGCTGTCATGGAACCCTTAAGAAGAGAGGCCTATTTCAAAGGAGTAAGGTCACTGAAGGCATTGTCCTTGGTGTAGATTGATGTTGGTCTTAAGAAGTGGGTTGGTTCCCAGGAGAGTGTTTTTTTAATGAACTGAACAGCTGGCTCCTCCTTGGTCCCATGCTTCCTGCCTCAGCATGTGATCTCTCCCATATGCTCTCTCACTGTTGCAATATCATCTGTCATCAGTCCCTTACCAGAGCCTAGCAGATTCCAGCAGCATACTTTTGAGTCTTCACAACTATAAATCTCCAAATCTTCGACTTTTAAACAACACTTTGGGTTTTCATTTATAGAGACATAAAAAAGGCAAAGATACTTCTTTTGCAGTTCAGATGTCTCCATATTTCTAGTTTCATTAAATGTTTTTTTTTTTCTAGCAATAGTTAAGAAAGCAAAGATAGTCATTTAAATGGCCATTGACTACCTATAATACAGTTTTATGAAAGATCTTTCCATTAGATATAAATGTTGAATAGTTTTATGATGTTTTCAACTGGTGCTTTCATGTTAAAAAGCTAAACATTCTTAGATGGCTTGAAGTGCCAATTTATGACAGCAATAGAAATCAACCAGAAATTGGGAACAATTCTTATTTCCTTGAATTATTTTTTGTTGCTTAGCATACTGACTCACACACAAGATGATACATTTCAAATTCTCTGATTATTAATTCTTTTTACTTCTGCTGAGGTCACACTGTAATGTACTGTTCTAGTTCTCAAATGAATGTGATGAAAAAGAATACAGATATTTCATGCCATGTAATTAAACACTATATACTCAAAACAGAAAACATATCATTTAAAGAGTACTCTGAACTTTTTAATAACTACTAATTTTTAGTACCTGTCTATATTTGTTATTGTAAAATATTAAGATTTTTATTTTGTAGGGAAAAGAAGTTTTTCTTTTTTGTAAAAAAAATGAAAAAAAAAGGTCAAGTTATAGAAAGAACCACCTTTCGTCACAAGCCCTTTTTCCTTGAAGGACATAATACCTGACACCTTAAGGCAGAACTGTATTTCAGTTCATATTTACAGCCAACAATCAGAAGACTCCAAGGAGTAAGACATGGAAGAAGGGCCTAAGGGAAATAGATGCTCAAGTCATGTTGGCCAAGAAGCAGAGAGGGGGGTTGGGGGGGAGGACCCAAGAAAGAAACAGTCCTTCAAAGCCCCAGGTGACTTTCATCTTCCAAGGAGTCTCTACCTCCTAACAGCACATCCAGTTATGAGTTTACCCACTAATGAATATTGTGCCCTGTGATCCAACCATCTTCTAAAATCTACACCTACAAACACATAGTCTTCTGGGGCAAATTCTGATCTAATTTTTTTTTTCTTTTGTGGAAAAAAGTAAACCAAAATTTATTCTCAAAATAATAGAATAACAAGAGTTAATACACTGAGTATTGTTATCTTTAAAGTAGTTGATCAACATATAAGATACAGGCTTAAAAAATTTCTGCAAAGGATATTAGCACAAACATTTCTTTTCAATAAACTAACAAAAACTAATAGTAGAAATATATTGTTTTTTTTTCCTTTTCCCTTCTTTTCTTTCCCTTTTGCCCCATCCTAGTTCTTCTTTCCACTCTGAAAAATTTATTCGCATTTCACATATCTATTGTACATTTTGGTCCTTATTTACTCTTTTAGTTCCTCATACAGGAAGACTATATGATGTTTGCACAGGTGAGTCTGATTTATTTCATTTATGAGTATGGTTTTGAGTTGCATCCATTTACCTAAAAATGTCTCAAGTTTGTCCTTCTTTATCTCTGTGTAGTACTGCATTGTATGAAAACACCACAACTTTTTATCCATTCCTCAGTTGATGGGCATTTGAGTTGTTTCCAAGATTTAGCTATTATGAATTGTGCTGCTATAAAGATGAGTTCACATATGTCACTGTGGTATGATGTTTTGAATTCTTCTGGAAAGGGGCGAGCCAAATAGCTCAGTGGATTAAAGTGCCTGCAAGCTGGTGCAGGGGCTGGAGGTTCAATCCCTAGGCCTGCTGTGCCTGCCCTGTCCCTGGGTCATGCTGACACAACAGTTGAGATTATAATCCCAGCTCTTGGGAAGCTATAAACAGGCTGGATCACTATGAGTCTGATCTAGTAGTAAGATCCTATAGACCCTTAAAAGAGAGAGAGAGAGAGAGAGAGAGAGAGAGAGAGAGAGAGTTCTTCTGGAAAGATAGTCAGAAGAAGAATAGCTGAGTCAAATGGTTAAAGTCAAACTTCTAACCCAAGTTTTTAAGGAATCTCTACACTAATTTCCAAAATTATTGCACCAGTCTGAACTCCCACCAACAGTGGAGAAGGGATCTATTTTTTCCATAGCTCCTCCATCATTTGTTATTAGTTGATTTTTTTCTTTTCGTAAATTTTTTAAGGAGAATTAAAATATTTTTAAAAATAGAAACAGTACAGAATTTCACTAAGCAAAATGATAGGAATTCCACAATGGTTGTTATATTGCATATTGCTGTCTTCAAATAAATTGTTCAGGATAACACATATCAGCATACGAAATGAGTCAAAATAGTATACAAAAATTTAAAAGAATAGAAAAATAATATTAAACATTGACTGCTCCTTTTGATATATGATTGCCACTCTTTCTGGGGTAAAATGGAATCTCAGTGTTGTTTTAATTTGCATTTCTTGAATGACCAGTGATGCTGAACATTTTTTTATATATTTATTTGCCATTTGTATTCCTTCATCTAAGAAGTTCCTATTCATCTCAGATGCCCATTTTTTATTGAGTCTTTGAATTTTGGGACTTGACTTATTTTTTAACTGTTTATATGCTCTACATGCAAGTCATTTTTCTAAGGGACAGCTGGATAAATTTTTCCCCAGTTCTGTTGGTTGTCATTTTTACTCTGTTGGTGATTTCTTTGGATATTGAAAAGATTTCTAGTAAGATGAGATTTTAGTTGATTCTTTCAATTATGTTCCATATGGTTTGGGTTTTGATCATGAAAATTCTGCCTATACCTATGTCTTTAAAATTTCTACCAACTTTCTCTTCCAGTAGATTTTCTGTTATATCTTAATATTTAGATCTTTTATCTGTTATATTTTAGTTTTGTGAATGGTAACATACATTGGTCTAATTTTAATTTTGATCATGTGGAAAGCCAGTTTTTCCAGCACCGTTTGTTAAAAAGGTTTTCTTCTTTCCAGCGAACATGTGTAGCCCCTAAATAAAAGAGAAGAGGCTGAATGTCTGGATTTGTGCCTGCATCTTCTAATCTGTTCCACTGCTGTTTAGGTCTTTTTTGCCATTATGAAGCCAATTTTATTATGAAATTTTCATTCTACATGATAGCATTCCAACCTTTGTCCACACAAGACTCAGGTCCCTCTCTTCATTAAAAATACATTTAGTAGCCGGGCGTGGTGGCTCACGCCTGTAATCCCAGCACTCGGGAGGCTGAGGCAGGAGGATTGGTGTGAGTTCGAGACCAGCCTGGGCTACGAAAGTGAGCTCAAGGCCAGCCTCAACTGCATAATGAGACCCTGTCTCAAAAAGACAAAAAAAAAATGCATTTAGCTCATCTCTAAGCATTATAATAATTTTAACATTTCCAGCCTTGTTGAAAAGTCCAACATCAAAACCTCTGAGACTAAAAACACACTCTTTGCTGTGTATCCCTACAAAACTCAAGAAATTTAAGCATGGCTGATACACAGTGGCCTACAATAAACATTCCTATTTCCTATAAAATGGGAGGTAGAAAGGAATGGACCAAAGGAAACAAGAAAGGAGTGAGGCCAAAGCAAGATTTAAGCCAATGAAGGCATACTTGGAGTTCCATGCCCAGCAGCCCAGGAGGTCGTGGTGAGGTGTCAGTGCCAGACAAATTTGGTAGCCCCAACTGCAGCCTCACTGCCTCTCCCCTTCCTGGCTACTGTGACCTGACCTGGTTTTCCTTCACAGTAAAGATTTCCCTGTGCAATTTCTGAATTTGTGCCAGTCAACTACATTTGAAACTTTTGAAACTGTAAGTGAAAATAAGGTCTTCCTCCTTTCAGTTGTGGATGTCAGACGTTTTGTCTCAGCAATGAAAAAGGTGACTGCAACAACTTGTACCTGCTTCTTCCTCATTATGTCCTCTTTTAGCTCAATTCCTCCAGTAAGACATTTCCTCATCAAACCATATGTCTATAGTCTTTTTATAAACAAGGTGAGTTTGGAAATAAAGATATATTTTGCATTAAAAATGAATGCATGTTTTTCAGCCTAAAAGATAAATCTTTCGAGTAGTCTAATATCAATTTATCAGCCACTATACCTGCTCTAGCACTATGGCAACTAGCTCATTTCTTGTCATTATATATGTCAATACATAGTTCTTCTTGAGATTACTACTTGTGCCTGTTGCTTCCTAAATGATTTAATACTTTGTCTAATGTCCCTCCAGCACATTTTTTAACAATGACAGTAGAAGACAATCTTAGTACTTTTCTGAAGTCAAATGTGGAAGCAGCCACAGGCCTTTCGTCCTAAAATATCAAGTATCACCCATCAAATATCACCCACATTATCCAAATAAAAAATGTATATTTTACTGGGTTCTGAGACTTGTTATAATTATGAATGGGTAGCCTCTAAGAATCTATGAAGACTGTTAAAAGATTTCTTTGTGTTTCATTTAACTAAATCATAACTAACTTATCATGTCATGTTCTTTGTATGACTAATTTAAGGCCTTTCAACAAAACTGCAAGACTTTTACCTAGTCTGGTGATTTCAGTTGGATGCATGTAATAGCAAGACAGTGTACCATGGCAAGAAAAATACTTCAATATTTCTGCAGAAAAATCTTATTACTAGATATGTCCCACATTTTAAGAAAGAGAAAAGTTATAAAAGTTATAAAAGAACAGGTATACTGTGACTCTTATTTAAGTATATATATTTAGGCACATTGTAAGTATCTATAAGTGGATATTAACATGTATATTTGTTGTATGTAGGCCATAGCATTAACTCTGGAAGGTTATTCACAAAATCATCCTAAAGATTTTCTTTATGTTGCTCATGAACCTTTTCAATTCCCTATTTACTCTCTTTTTTGTGTTCATAATTTTATATTACTGATTCCCAAACTTGCACAACATTCCAACTGGCTGTGTGGTGCCCGACCCAAGCTCCAGCCCCCGGAACTGACCCACCATCTCCGAACTCCAGCCCGGACCCGTGAGCCATTCTGATTGGCTGCATGGCATCTGTCCCAGGATCCAGCCCCTGGACCTGACCCACCATTCATGGACGCAAGCATCATTCTAATGGCCATGTGGCACCTGGCCCAAACTCCAACCCCAGACCTGACCTGCCATCCCCGAACTCTGCCCGGACCAATGCACCAGTCCCGAACTCCAGCCTCGACCCCACCCACCATCCTGACTGGGCTGCCCAGTAGACTCAGCCTGGGTACATCCCCGGACTCATCAGCAGCATAAGCTCCAATACCACCCACCTTCCCGGCCAGGGCTCACATCAGCCGGGTAAGAGCTCTCTCAGCTCGCATTCATCCCCCAACTCAACAACTATCTGAACCACAACTACACCCACAGTCCCCACATGGTCTACCACCTTGCTGACCCATGGGACCTCATGGTAGCCAGCTGCCTGAGCTCAGACTCATAGCCAGGCACATCTAGACAGGAACAAGCTTGGTGGATCCAGACCCAAATTTCCATAGACCCTAACTGTATAAGTTTGCCAAAGTGCAGAGATCACTGCTATAAAAAATGATAAAGACGAGGAGCAGGATCCAAACCCAGGTCCCCGAGTTCACCCAAAACAAATACAGGAGAGACCCTGATGTAATTTAAAAAGAGACAGACTCGTACTGTTGCTTTCCTGACATAATTGGTCTGTTGCCTCTGTCAACATTGTCGCTGTTCCACCACCATGAACTGCTGCTCTCTGCCATGTGCCTCTCTACCATGGATCCAGCCAAGTATGGACTGAAACCTCCAGTAACTGTGAGCAAAAAAGTAAAAAAAAAAAAAAAAAACCTTTCCTTCCTTCATTTTGGAGTTGGGTATTTGTCCCAGCAGTGAGCAAAAAGTAACTAAGACACTATGGAAGAAAATGGGAATCATGCAGATGAAATCTCTGAATCAGTAGCATCCAAAGTAGAAAGACAAGTACAGAAATGTACAGAGCAACTCAGATCAGAAATAAGATCTAAAGTAAAAAACGAAATGCATGAATTAATAGACTCTGAAATAGAAAAACAACTGCAGAAATGTAGAGAGGAAATCAGAGCAGAAGTGACCTCTGAAGTTAAAAAAAGACATCTCTAAATTGATAGCATCAAAAATAGGGGAGCAACTACAGAAAGGTAGAGAGGAGAACAGAGCAAAAATAATCCCTGAACTAGAGAGAGAAGGGATAAGTATAACAAGACACTTCAGTACTACTAAAGACATTGATACAAAAAAAAGTAGAGCAGAATAGAAAAATGATGGATTCCCTGATTGAGCAATATAGGAAAGAAATAGATTGCATGAAACAGTTTCAAAGAGATATACAAGAAAACAAAATCTCAATCACAAGCTAGCAAAACTGTAGGAATTAAAGTGAAGATAAGAGTCTCAGATCTTAAAGACACCATTGCAGCTAGTGAAAAGGTTAAAAAGGATCTCTTAGAAACAACTAGGATGCAGGAAAAAATAAGTCAACATCTGCAAAATGATGCAAAAATGAACAACGTGAGATTAATAGGAATCAACAATAAAGAAGGAGTCGACACAAATGATATAAAAAGAATATGGGCAGAAGTAATAGCAGAAGACTTCCCAAATATGAAAAAATAATCAGACATACAGTAACTGAAGCATAAAGAACCCCAAATAACATTAACTCTTCTAAAAACACACCCACACATATAATAGTCAAGATTCCAGAAATTCAACAGAAGAATAATATATACTAAAAGCCACTAGAAAAAAGAAACAGATCAATTTAAAGTAAAACCCATCAGAAAAATGACAGATTTCTCTTCACAAATCATGAAGTCAAGAAGAGCATGGAGTAGAGTACTTCAAGTCCTCCATGAAAACAAATTTCAGCCCAGACTACTATATCTGGCAAAACTCTCCTTCAAGTACAAGGGAGAAGTGAAATACTTTCATGACAAGAAATAACTTAAAAATTTCATTATGTCAAAGCCAACCCTACACAGTATACTAAAAAATGTTTAGTGAGGGACCAAAACGACTCAAACCCAAGAAATGAGAACAGAAAGATCACACCAAATAGGGCACGCAATTAAACACAGGAGAACAAAGGGTAAACAGTAGTAAATAAAAGTCATGTCAATCAAAAGTCAATACACTTCAATTATAACCATCAATGTTAATGGACTCAATTTTCCAGTTAAAAGAATAGACTGGCAGAGTGGATAAAGAAGCAAAATCCAACAATATTTTGTATGCAAGAAACACACTTAGCTCATGAAGAAACTCATAGGCTAAAAGCTAAAGAATGGAAAACAATACTGCATGCTCCAGTACCTCAGAAAAAAGCAGAGTTCTAAGGTGTTTGATATTCAGAAAGACAGTGATGTTAAGATCAATTACCTGTGTTATAGAGCAATAGTATCATGAAGCTTCTCTGCTGGAGGGATGAGAATGTAAGTTAACGGACCAAAAAACTGGAGAAAAAGATGGTCTATGAGGATAGCCAACATTTTGGCCCTAGCCCTTCAAGGTCAGTGAGGACTCAGGACATAAGAGAACCTGTGCTGTAACATCCTATAACTCAGTGCTGTCCCAAATTTTCTGGTCAAGAAGATTATGCGACCTCAGAGGAAAGGGATAAATCAAGTATAGTGTGTCTAAGGAGAGTCACCTAGACAAAAAAAAAACTCTCAGGCTTTCACAGAAAGCAAACTGGTCAAGCAATGGCCGTGACTCATACCGAATGCTGACACTGACAACAGTTGCACAAAGCACTGTACATGGTTCCAAAGTTAATCCTGAGGGGATTTGACCTTGGAAGATACAAAAGATGAATGTTTTGTTATACAGATCTTGCTTTAACTTGCCCTTGATCACCCAGCAGAAAAACTTAATTACGAGACATAAAATGCAGAGCTAGATTAGTATGATGAGCTGTAAGAGTCTTAAATCAACATCCTCCAACACTGCCAGTTTCACTGGTAACCCAATATAATTATTGAACATTGGACTATGTGTACAACTACTTTATCTCAGTTCGAAGAGAAGATTTTTTTTTCTTTCCTTACCAATATCGATTAAAAAATTCATTATAAGGAGAATATGCAATGTGTCAATTATCTTGAATGTACTACTATGTTTTGAAATTGTCATATTGTTATTTCTTATTAAAAGTAATTTAAAAATTTATATTACTGGCAGGCATTAACTATTTAATCATGAAAAATATCTTGAAAAACAGCCAGGGATATAGCTCAGTGGCACAGCACTGCCTGATAAGCGCAAGGTCCTGAGCTGAATTCCTAGTACAAACTGAAACAAAATCCCCATTTAAAATTATATATATATAATTTATATTGAAGTTATAAGAAATGTACTAGGAGAGTAGCACTACATATTAAATATTCTGAAAATAATCTACAGACCATCTAAAGCAAGTACTTCATTTTCTACTAAATGTGAATTACATGCTGACTATATATTTATTAAGGACAAAATAAAGTAAAAGTAGAAATATTTTAGGCCAAAACAGTTAACAGTATGTTATGGTTTGGGTCTAATTGTCCCTCCAAAGCTTCATGTAGTCATGGGGACTTCCAGAGAATTTATTCCTCAGAATCAAGGTCAGAGTGTTCATTAGTCGAGGCACTCAACCTCTACAACCAAGAGTGAAGGGAGCCTAGCTATTGCTCCAGCCGGCAGCAAAACTTGGCATCATCCATGTGGCATTGGCTTTAGGCACGTTGAGAATGTAGGAGTTGTTAGATTAAGAAAGCTTCCACCTTGATTTCTGAAGAAGGCCTGGGAGGCCAGGCAGTGTGCCC
Organism: Myocastor coypus; assembly: GCA_004027025.1. NCBI lineage: Eukaryota > Metazoa > Chordata > Mammalia > Rodentia > Myocastoridae > Myocastor > Myocastor coypus. Next base: position 21,470 of record PVJA010000655.1, read on the forward strand.
CTGAGAGGGAAGTGTGTGAAGCAGAGAGTGAGAAGTCAATTCAGTGGAAACCCCAGAAGTTTGGAAAAGCCAGAAACTTGGATCATCTAAGGGAAAGTGCAAAGAGGGAGTGAAGCTGACCTAAGAGAGAAGCCATGGGAAGTACCACCAAGAATGCCTTAGCGACAGAACTATGTAAGGCCTTTGGAGCTCACTAACTTAGTACACATTGCTTCAGGTGTTCCAGTCGGAATTATAGGATTTAATGCTTGCCCTGTTGGATTTTGGACTTGTGTTGGTACCAGTGTTTTGTATTCCCCTGTTCTTTGCAATTTTTGGAATGATAATGTTTATCTTGTGCCTTTGAATGTTGGATGTGTTTAAGTTTTCTTTTGGACAGGAGCTCACAGTGAAGTGTTTGGCTTGGATCTTGGAGCAAATTTGGGACTTAGACTTTTCAGCAACGCTGAAATTGTTGGGACATTTGCAACTCTTTGAAATGGACTAAAATGTCTTTTGCATAAAGGGATGTGAATGAGTCTTTGGAGGTCCTAGGGCAGAATGGTATGGTTTGTGTTCAGTTGTCCCTCCAAAGATTCATGTAGTCATGGGGTGGAGACTTCTAGAGTTTGAGATTAACCCATGATCCACTGGGATTATGGGTGATCCAAGGATGAGATTATGGGTCTGAGTACTTCTGGGATTATGGGTGTGGCCTAAGGTGGATAGCCTGAGGCAGAGAGCCTGAATACAATATGAGAGAGACAGAGTAATAGACACTCTCTCTCTGTTACTGTTGTTGGCCTGTTGCAATTGTTGCTGCTTCACCACCATGAACTGGATGGTCTCTGCCCTGTGCCACTCAGCACTGGAGCCAGTCGGCTATGGACTGAAACCTCCAGTAACTGTGAGCTGAATAAGCCTTTTCTTCCTTCATTTCGGGTGTTGGTTATTTGTTCCAACAAGAGTAAGAGAAAAGTAACTGAGACAATACTTTTACCACCTCTGATTGTATTACAAAGAATAGCAATTTTTTAGACTCAGTAAGGTGCATCTACAACTATGCAATTTAATTTTGATGAACCTAAAGAAAGCTAACCCTGAAAACATAGGTAAGTTCCTTTTAAAAAATTAGCAAAGGGGCTACAGATGGCAGTTAATCCTATTCTTTCAGGCTCAAGGAAACAATGAAATCACCAATCTCCCATGTCCCACACCTTATGCAGATAGATACTCATAACAACAGTACATCTTAGAAGCAATAACCATCTGATAATTCAAAATAATCAAGAAGACTATTTGGAACAGGTGTGAGGATATAGTCTATAATAAATTCATCTCATTCTAAGTACATTCTGTGTTTTAACATAGTAATGATGGTACAGAGCCATCACATTAGCAAGACACTAAAGCACAAATGTACAGCACATAAAGATAGAGCATGATGATTTTAAGAGGTATTTAAGTTGTGTCCTACTCTCTGTAATTCTTTGTCACATTTTTCTACTAAGCTGTATGGCAAATGTTTGGAAGTCTTTTAAGGTTCCTTTCCTTCACTGTGAAAGTCAAGTGTTATGTACTGATGAGGGAAGTCTCCTTGCAGTGGTGAAAATGAGTTGAAACTGTGTACTAAAAAGAACAGAGACACAGGCTAAAGCCATTTTTTTCTATAAATACTGCTGCAAGTTAGAAACCATTGCCAGAGACTGACAAAAACAAAGCATAAATCCTATATTGGGAGAGACTTGTTATTTTGGAGGGAACTATGGATTATGCTATGTCTCAGCTTATGGTATTTGTTTGCCATTTGCAGCTTCAGTAAGACAGTCTATAAATAAGTATTGTTTTGGCAGCCACTAAAGATACTTGCTCTGTTTAAACATGATTGTTAATAGAATATATGGACATACCTGGCATAGGGAAGGAAATCTGCATTCAGGGTCTGGAGTTTCCCCACTCATGCAATTCATGGCCTGCATCACCTACAGAAACACTATTGCAAGAAAGGTCTGGATCCAGAAGCAAATGAAATTAATAAAACTCTATGAGATGTCAGATAAGGCATCTATTGTACAACTCCAGATATACATTTTATAATATAAATGATGTGTGGTGGGCGGAAATAGGGCCCATTCATTAGGTAGTAGATACTTAAAAAGATTTTATAAAGTGGAGAAATACAATATTTAGTACAATGAGAAATGTATATTCATTTCTTCTGAGGACAGGTTCACTGGCTATGTAAAATAACTTGAAAGTGTTCTTAAAAGATAAGTTAGATATTTTCTACTACAAAAGATAAATGTCAATTTTACAGTATTTCAATCTGAAGAAAAGTAGTTAACTGTATTATGCTTCCTTGATAATTTTTTAAGATGATTTGGCATTGGTGGAATAACTAGTCTGCACATTAAAGGTAAAGATGGTATTTAACAATGAGTTGAAAAATCATGAAAGTTTCTTGTGTGCAAATGAAACTCAGGCTAAGAAAACAATAAGTTCAAAATCCAACTAAAATATTTCCATCCTTATAGAGTTTTTGTCATTTTAAATGACACAAATAATTCACATCAAAAAAAAAAAAGATCATGTTTTTGCACTTTATAAACTTGGAAATAGCTTTTCTAGCCTGTTTTAAAAGCTTCCAGAAAGCACTTCAGTAGAGAGCAAATCCATTGACTTAAAGTGTGGAATTATTAGCCATAATATTAGGAAAAATGGACATTTATGACCCTATGCTCAGTAAATGCTTTGTAAAGGTTGGGATGACTTTGAAAAACATGTTTCTTTTATTTGGTACACAAAACCACTTACTTCTATGCTTATTTATGAAATGTATTTTTTAAGATTTTTTTATTTATTTCTCTTAAACCTCATGTATTTGTCTGTGTTATGGCTGGCTCAGCCCACCCTGGGGTGGGGGTGTGCAGCATGTGGTGCCAGGGATCTAGGAGCGGTCCCAGTGCTTGCCTTAAGTTTCCTCCGCAGGCACTTTAGACCACTCAGCCATCTCGCTGAAGCGTATTTTATAGTCTTAAAATTTAGTACAGAACAAATAGCACCTAGAACCAGATCTTAAGTTGTTCAGTCATGCAATGGCAAACAAATATTTAAGAAAAATTATAGTCAACTGAATTATTCTAGTTTTAATATATTTTTGCTATATAAGTGTATTCTGCAGTAACAGCAAAAGCAGTTTAAAATTGTTAGTTTCCTTGAGCTACACATTCTGAAATTACCACTGAATGTACACTATGTACTATTTAAGTATATTAGTTCAATAGTCTAATAGTTATAAGCAAATAATATATGAACATATACATATGAATATACACAATTCTATATTTATTTACTGAAGATCTGTGATGAAAACTTAACTGATAGGATTTTTTAAATGTATGCTGCTACTGTACAGGATAGATGTATGTAAAAACAAGTTCAAAATCTTTGACTACAGTAAGAAAACAATAAAATTTCTACTTTATACTATAACTAAGCATATCTAAACTAATGTGTTTGTTATGTAGCTTTTTTTTCTAATGTGTTTAATACCAGGTCTACAGAGTCTCACTACATAGATCAGACTCATAGTGATGCTGCTGTTTTCGGTCTCCCAAGTTCTGGGATCACCAGCGGGCAACACCACACCCGGTCTCCATCACTCTCTCATCATGCCCCTGGGGGTGGGGACACCATGGTACTTGGGGGATGGAACTGTTATGGCTTTGATCATAAGATAAAGAGATGTTTTCCCAGGTAAAATGTTGTTCCACCTAATTATACCAGCCCTATTGGAGGCAAATTGTTTCTGTTGCTATACAGACTCTCAGGACCTCTCTGAGGCCAGCAGTTCGCCAGAACATAGGCAAGCAGCCCACAGAAACAAACACTTCTGCAGAAGAAACTAGTAACTTCCAGAGAGACCTAGACTTTTATTTTCCCGAGTCCTGTGACACCTTACACTTCTGCTTAAATACCAATACTCTGTAACAATCACAGCCATTTATCTCACAATAAGAATTCACCACAGTTACTGTACAGTTTTATTACAGAAACACAATTGCCAGCTAAATTTCTTTACTATCCCTCCTAATCTGATAGTGTAACCGCATCTTTCTCCTTGTTTTACATATTCATCCGGCATTTCCCGGTAATTACTCTATAAACTTCATGCTAACATCACATCAGGTACATGAAGCAGTCATTTCCTGGGGGAAAGGGGATGATTTGTTCTTGGTTTGTAGACAGACACATCTATATCTTAAATACAATTATCAATAAAATCGTATCACATCATTTCAAAAGGCTTAAAAATGGATTTTGTGTGTACATACTTAACAGACAATACATTATTATTTATTTTTGTAAGGATTTTTCAGAGAAGTAGATAAGCACATTTTCTGAGAAGAAATCTAATGTACAGTCATTATAAAAACTCTAAATATTAATCTTAAAAAGGCAAATTTTTACGTAACATAAGGAAAAGTTTAAATCATTAGCCACTTGAAAAGACAATGTGGCACTTCCCACTTAAGTTAGAAATAGATGTCCCTGTGACCCAACAATTGTGCCTCTAGCCACATGCCCTAGAGGGGCTTTTACACTTGGAAGGCAGCTATGCTCACCAACACCACATGCGGGGCTTTTCCACTTGGCACATGAAAAGATATGAACATTTTAGTGGCACCATTCACGATAGTTCTAAACAGGTAAATAAAGTGAAAGAAATGCTCAGTGCACACACACGGAAACCTGTACAGAAATGATAACAAATAAACAACTGCACACTACATGGAATTCTGTATATCAGTGGAAATAAGTACACTTCAGCTCCATGGCACAGAAACTGTCATGCAGAAGTGGAAATAAATGAAAAGTGTGTGCTGCATGGAATGCTATTCAGCATCAAGAAATAAATTCAGGCCACATCCTGTGTTTATGGGAAACACTATCGCTTCCATGGCAAATAGTATTAAGAAAAAGACACAAGTCTCATAAAAAATAAATATTGTAATACATGAGGTTCAAAATAAAAGAAGAAAACTAAAGTACAAAAATTATAAAGTATAAAAAATTATAAAGTACAAAAATTATACGTGTGTGTGTGTGTGTGTGTGTGTGTGTGTGTGCATTTTCAAACATAAAGCAACAGATGGTTATCCCAACTCAAGAAAAGTTATCTCTAGGTAGAAGGAAAAGATATGAGAATAGTGAAAGGCACATAGAGGTAATTTTTTTTCTTTTTCTTTTTTCAGAACTGGGGATTGAACTCAGGCCCTTGTGCTTGCCAGGCAAGTGCTTATTCTACTGAACTATCTCCCCAGACCCCATAGGGGTAATTTTAACTTAAAAAAATGGATATTGATAGTCACATAGCAATTGAAACAAGAAGTCTTGAGTTAGTGTTCAGGGCTGTTTCAGTGGCCTATGCTGCTGCTAAGGACCATGGCGTTTCTGTCCTCCTTACATGGTTTTCCTCGGAGTACTAGCAAGCTGGCTGCCATTCTGCAGGCCATCATGTCCACAATATGCAAAACACTGAAAATCTAGCTCTTGAGTCTGTTTTACCTGGTATTATTAGTATAGCTGCCATTTTGTTATAACACACCCAAAACAGTTACATAATAAAGGCAGTAGAGGGGAAGAACAATGAGAATAGTGCACCTTCCTTGTTTGGAAGATGTGTGGTATGTGGGAAAGAGTATGAGATGCGACCTATATTTAGAAATTAGAGCATCCTGTGTTATTATGAGCAAGAGAACAAATAATATGTGGAAAAAATTGTTTGGGTGTCAGGAAATTAAAACCAATAATTATTTTTCAGATAAGTACATCTAATTTTGAGATCTTCATGGATATAAGATGTTCACAGAAGCCAAATTTCATCTAGTATATTGACAAATGTTATACTACAATAATCTTAGATTGCATAGAGATGTGTGAATTTTAGCATTACAAGGGGACCTAGAGGATGTTCATTTAACTTCCATTTTAACATCGTATCATAATAAATAGAGTATGTCATGCTTTAGAATACATGAACCCATTCCTTCTGGTTTTGCACTCATTTTCAGCATGGTCTCTTCTCTAACAGGTGGACTTTTGCCTGAGGCAATAACTGAGAAGGCTGCGAGCAGCTGAGAGAAGAGGGAAAGTCTGGCTGCCTTTTGATGCATCCTCTCTGCCTCTCTGCCTCTCTGCCTTCCCTATTAATAGTCCTCCTTCTGCATTCTGCTTCTATAGACAATTTAGTTTAGGGTAAATTAAAAATTCAACTTGGAAAGAGAAGATTTAAAAGAGAAAATCTGTGACCCCTGGCTATAATCATCTGAAACCCCGTTCATAGCAACCCAGATTCCCAGCATGATTGGCAGATTTTAGTCACGTTGAACATGAACGCAGATTCAACACATGATAGTCTTCTAGATTTTGCTTGAACCTTCCTTCTGAATCCTGTATTCTTCAGGTATGGTATTTCCTACCTGACCGTAAGGTGTCCTAAATCCACCATTAGTACATTTTATTATAACTTCTAAGATGCAGAGTTCTTACACTGAAAATCTATCAACGCCCTTGAAGTATTCACAGTCAAGTTGTCATTTTCTGCACTCACCTTCCTACTTCATTAAAGAAATAAAGGCCATTGCGACATGGAAAGGCAAATAAGGGCAAGGGAAGCACAGCTTGGGTTTAGGTTCCAGTGCTGCTTCCTATGAATTGTATAAATTTTCGAAGGTTTTTATACTTCATCTCCTACATCCAGATAATGAAACATATTTATTGATTTAATTATATGAAGTGTACTTCATGCCTCTTAAAAGTCCCTCAGACTCTTGCTTTTAGCTAGGGAAAATGATGATGCAATCTCCTGGAACAAAGTTTATTCTAAGATTGGGAGTGAGAAAAATTAAAATGATTTTACTCATAAATAATGCAGAACACTGATGATTAATTATTAAAAGAAGCACATATTGTGCACTTCGAAATGTGCATGAATATCCAGGCTAAAACAGAAAACTTGAAGAAATTTGACTCTTTCACCAGGTTGTCACAAGTTGTAGGTTACTCTTGCATTAGGTGTACTTTGGAGAAAACTTGAGACTCCATGCAAGTGTTGTGTGTTGTGAAATTCATCCTGCAGACATTCTGTTGCAGAGGGTATTTCTCGCAGACACTCAGCACTGCACATCACACACGTGAAGACACGTCCACAGGGTAATGTGTAAAACTGATAATGCAGCAGAGAACAGAGCGCAATACATATGTGACAGAATCAATAACCCCTGGAACCTAGTAGACTAGGGAAAAGGGGTCATTTTTAAGGATTAAGAACTTTTGGAAGAGTTGATAGCCCAAGGCAAAGCCAAAGGCTATGTGTCTCATGTAGTCATTAGCTTTCTGGAACAGCTATCCAGGACCACTTTACCAAAGTCAGACATCCACATGTTGGTAATAGCAGAGAGACAGAAAGCTTCCCGACAACCCCTTATCCTGCCCACGTGGTGCGTAAGGTAAAGCAGAAGCATACACCTCTCTCTTTTCAACAATTTTCACAAATATGACAAATGCATTTTGCACATAGCAGTCTTACAGTTTAGGAAGTAGCTATAGAAATCACAGTGCCTTCAAACTGAGGATTGGAATATGTTGAAAAGTAATGAAACTTAGCTGGGGCAACTTACTTTTATTAAGTAGATAATAAAAAAGTTTTGATAATGCAGGATAAAATGACAAGGGAAACACCTTGTCAAGACAGCTTTGTGCTTGTAAGAGTGAATAATGTCTTTTCAAATTTTTCTTTCAGGTAGTCCATGAACTGGCTCAATACATTTATGTAGTAGGCTAGTTTCCATGGAAAATGATTTTTATATTGGGGTTTATAGTCAAAAACCCTGGAAAGCTTCTGATGGGAAATTCCCATTTATTGTTCGGATAATGAAATGCAAAGTGTGAGGATTTTTGCAGAGCCAAATTGTGAATTTTTGTTAATATTAGGCTTCTGATCTGGGCTCAGGTCTTGTGATTTACCTAACATGCATTTTATCTTTCTGCTAAACGGTTCTCAATTGACATGTAACTGAAAATCGTGAAAAACATTTAAGTTCTGCAAGAAATATTAATATCCCCAGCACCACATGCCCCACCAGTTCCGCCCCCGGCATGCTGAGCCTGCCACTGACAGCCTGCCACTGAGTCCGGAGGTGGTGGCACATGCCTGTAATCCCAGCACAGGGGAGGCTGAAAACAGCAGGATCACTATGAGTCCAAGCTCACAGTGTGACCCTGTAACAACTAAATACATTTTTTAAAAAAGAGAAAGAAATAAATATCTAATGTCATTTAAATAAATGTCCAAAACTTAGGCCAAAATGTTTGAGTTCATAAAACTATTCTTATTTTTAGCTCTCTTTCTCTGAAACTATTGCCCCTTAGCCTAAAAGCACAGTAGCAAGTAGCCTTGGCGCTGATCCCTACCACTGGTGCCTATCTCCTGATGTTCATGCAAGAGCCCCTTTCCTTGAGGAAGGGAGCAAGGGTCTCCCTCCTAAAGAACATAATATGGAAGACATGATGACATGTTATTTCAAGGATTAGACTTCAAAGAGACTATCCTTCTACCTTGTTTGCTCTTTGCTCTCCCGCTCACTCTGTTGAACGAGCTGGCATATTGGGAGCTGTCCCATGGAAAGGTCCTCATGGCAAGGAGTGAAGGAAACCTTAGTAATGACCACTAACAAACAAAGGCTCTCCGTTCAGCTTCTGTGACAAACTGAGCCTGCTAAGGATTGAACAAGTGGACTGGGCAGCATCCTGCCCCAACAAGGTTTGAATCGAGATCAAAGTTCCTGCTCCATCTTGTCGTTTTAATGTATTTGGTTGTTGCAAGGTTTCCCTATGCAGCTCAGATTTGTAATGATCGTCCTTCTTTCAGCCTCCCCAGTGCTGGGATTAGAGGCATGCACTACTACAACTCTAGCCGGCTCGGCCTGCCCTGGGAGCTGGGCTGTCACAGCATGGGGTTCAAAACACAGTTCCTGCACTTGCCTGTGCTCCCCTCACTAGGGGCTTTAGTCCACTGAGCTGTCTTGCCAGCCCTCCCGCTTAATCTTAATTGGTTTTCTTGTGATAGAAACACGCAACTAAGCTAGGTATGAATTCCTGAACCAAAGAAACTGTAGCTAAATGGTTAAAATCCTAAGCTTATATGTTTGAGAGTGACTTGTTGTGCAATAATAGATAAGTATTGCACCAGTTACTTACCATGGGCATACAGAAAATGTTACAGTGGTTTTCCTCACTAATAAGAAGAATGGTTAATATAACGTTTAAAATAGATACCCTCATGGGGCAAACATGATGGAAAAATAGGGGACAGTTAAACCAGTGCATAAGGAGATGGAATGTGAATATAACTCTCCAATTAGGGAATTCTGCTTTTAAAAATAGAAAATAGTGACAGACAAAAACCAGTATTAGAAATAATACAAGATTTTACTGAATGAATAACAGAAATATATTGCTTGATGCTATGTTCAAAGTAGTTGTTGAGATTACCAGATATAAACATGTAAGATTCATTTAAAGAAAAAGCAAACAAACAAAGCAACAACAAAGAAGTTATAAGGTTTCACAAGAGGACTGTCCAGAAGTGGCTGTCAGGCTCCTTCTAGAGTCTCCATCTTCTGCTTCCATTCTTGCCTCCACCATGTCCATAAAGGTGACCCAGAAGTCCTACAAGGTGTCCACCGCTGGACCCTGGGCCTTCAGCAGCCTCTCTTACACCAGCGAGCCTGCTTCCCACATCAGCTCCTCCAGGTTCTCCTCCATGGACTGCAGTGGTAACTTCCAGGGAAGCCTGGGGCTGGGTGGCTATGGCGGGGCTGGTGGTGGGGAGTATGATGGCCATCCAGGTGAATCAGAGCCTGCTGAAACCCTTGAACCTGAAGGTGGAGCCCAACATCAAGGCCATGCGTATTCAGGCAAAGGAGCAGATCAAGGACCTCAACAAGAAGTTCACCTCCTTCATCGACAGGGTTCGGTTTCTGAAGCAGCAGTATATGATGCTGGAGACCAAGTGGAGCCGGCTGCAGCAGAAGACATCCCAGAGTAATGTGGACAACATGTTTGAAAACTACATCAACAACCTCCAGCAGCAGCTGGACTCACTGGGTCAGGAGAAACTGAAGCTGGAGGCAGAGCTTGGCAACGTGCAGGGGCTGGTGGAGGACTTCAGGAATGAGTATGAAGATGAGACCAACAAGTGTAAAGAGGTGGAGAATGAATTTGTCCTCAGCAAGAAGGATATGGATGAAGCTTACATGAGCAAGGTAGAGCTTAAGTCATTCCTAAGAAGGGCCGGCTGATGAGATCAAATTCCTCAGGCAGCTGTGTGAAAAGGAGATACGTGAGCTGCAGTCTCAGATCTTGGACACATCTGTGGTGCTGTACATGGACAACCGCTGCTCCCTGGACCTGGATGACATCACTGCTAAGGTCAAGGTCCAGTATGAGAAGAGTGCCCATCATAGCCAGGTGGAGGCCAAGGGCATGTACCAAGTCAAGTATAAAAAGTTGTAGGCTCTGGCTGGGAAGCACAGGGATGACCCCACCACAGGAAGTCCAAGATCTCTGAGATGAACTACAGCATCAGCCGCCTACAGGCAGAGACTGAAGCCCTCAAAGGCCAGTGAGTGTCCCTGGAGGCTGCCATCACTGATGCCAAGCAGCATGGGGAGATGACCGTTATAGATGCCAGCTAGAGGCTGCCCTGCAGAAGGCCAAGCAGGACATTGCCTCGCAGCTGCACAAGTACCAAGAGCTCATGAATGTCAAGCTGGCTCTGGACAAGATCGGCACCTACCATAAGCTGCTGGAGACCAAGGAGAACAGGTTGGAGGCTGGGATGCACAACTTGAGTATCCACATGAAGACCACCAGTGGCTACTCAGGAATGGTGAGCTCACCCTATGGGGGCCTCACAAGCCCAGGCTTTGGGAGCCTCCAAAGCCCTGGCTTCACTCACACCAAGTCTGTCTTTGTTGTGAAGATCGAGACCCACAATGAGAAGCTGTTGTCTGAGATTTCTGGTGTACTGCCCAAGTGAATGGACCACAGCAGCCTCTACCAGCCTGCACTTCTCCAGAGGCTGTCCCAGAGCCTATGGGGAGACTGTACAAGGCAGCACTGGGAGCAAGACCCACCTGAGGCCCACCTTAGCCCTCAGCCCACCCTTTGGAGGATATTACTACCTGGGGTACCCCTTCTTGCCCATGCCCCCCACCAAATAACAATTCAATTGTCTTTTCCAAAATAAAGCCTGGTTTTGCCACGTGAAAAAAAAAGAAAGAAAGAAAAGAAATTCACAAGAGGAAAAAGAATCAGGATAAAAAGAAAAAAATTAAGCACTAACTGTTCCTTTCAAAAGACCAGCAGAAATCAACAATTATCCAAACTATTCTGCATATGTACCTAAATATATTTTCCCTTCCTTCATTTGTCCTTTCCCTCATCCCAGGTTTTCCTTTCTAGTGAGCAATTTCTGTCCCTTTCTCAGTATCTGTTGTACCTTTTAGATTTTAATTACTCTTCCAGGGTCTTACAACAGCTAGGTAATACAATATTGCCCGTGTGGGTCATTTACCAGTAGAGTCTCTAGCTGCATCCATTTATCTACGAAACCCTTGGATTTATCTTTTCTGTAGCTAAATAATGATCCCTGGGCCTGCTGTGCCAGGGCACACTGAGATAGTAATTGACACTGGGTGTGGTGGCATTTGCCAGTAATCCCAGCTCTTGGGAGGCTGTAAACAGATGGGTCACCATGAGTCTGATCTAGTACTGAGACACTGAACAACCTGTAGATACCTCCCTAAAATATAAATAAATAAATAAATAAATAAATAAATAAATAAATAAATAAATAAAATGAATTATAGCTGAATAACACTCCATCATGTAAAAATACTGTATCTTTTTAATCCATTCTTCAGTTAATGGGTATTTGGGTTGTTTCCAAGATTTAGCTATGACAAATTATGCTGCTATAAACATGGGTGTACATATGTTGCTGTGGTATAATAATTTCAGTTCTTTTGAAAAAATATCTAAGAGAAGAATAGCCAGCTTGAATGGGACCACCAATCCTAACTTTTTGAGGAATCTCCGTACTAATTTCCAAAGGTTGTACCAGCCTGCACTCCCACCAACAGTGGAGAAGGGTTCCTTTTCTCCCAGTGTCTCCAGCATTTGTAATTGGTTGACTTCTTGATGATAGAATTTCTTTCCAACATAGGAGTTGTCCTAATATGTGTCTCTTGAATGACCAATGATGTTCAACATTTTTTATATGTTTACTTGCCTTTTGTATCTCTTTATTTGTGAAGTGTATTTTCAGATGCCCACTTTTGGATTGGGTCCTTGAATTTTGGAAGCCTGATTTTTTTAATTCTTCGTATGTTCTTGATAGGAATTCTTTGTCTGAAGGACAGTCTGCTATAATAGTTTCCATTTTATTTTTACTCTGTTGCTGTAAGAAACTTTTCAAAACAATGAGATCACAATTGTTGATTCTTTGAAGTATGTCCCATGCAGTTTCATGTTTCTTCATAAACTCTTTACCTACACCTATATCCTCAATGTTTCTGCCCACTTTTTCTTCCAGAATATTTAGCATTTCTGTTTTAATATTTAAATCTTTGATTAGTTTTGACTGTAGCTTTATGTATGGTGATGGGTATGGATCAATATTAAGCTTTCAGCATGTGGAAGACCAGGATTTCCAGTACCATTTTTTAAAGAGGCTATCTTTCTTCCAACTAACATGTTTGACTCCTATGTCAAAGATAAGGGAGCTGAGTGTGCTTACAGTTGTGTCTACATCTTCTAATCTATTCCATTAATCCTCACATTTGGTTTGGTTTGGTTTGATTTGGGTTTTTTGTCACTGCCATTCTGATTTTATCACAGTAGCTTTGTAGTACAATTTCAAGTCAGGGACTGTGAGGTCTCTGGCCTTTCATTTGTTACAAAGGATAGCTTTTGCTATTCTAGGTCTCTTTTGGCTCCACTTTTGGAATGCTTTTTCTAGTTCTGTGTGGTACACTAATGTTATTTCAATTGGTTTTGTTTGTGTTTTTTTGTTTGTTTTTTTGAGACAGGGTCTCACTATGCAGTTCAGGCTGACCTTGAGCTCAATTTTGTAGCCCAGGCTGGTCTCGAACTCACACCGATGCTCCTGCCTCAGCCTCCCAAGTGCTGGGATTACAGGCGTGTGCCACCACACCCGGCTCAATTGGGATTCCATTGAATCTGTATAACATTTATGGGAGTATGACCACTTTCACAATGTTGGTTCTTCCTATCTAGGAGCAAAGAATATCTTTCCATCTTGTGAAATCCTCTGCAATATCTTTTTTCAGGCTACTATAATTTTCACTGTATAAATCTTTTACTTCCTTTTTTGAGATTGATTCCTGAGTATTTCATTTTTCAGAGTGTTATTATGAAAGGTATGCCTTCTATAATTTGTCTCAGTACATTCATAGTTTGTGTATAGGAAGGCTATTGATTTTTGAGTGTTGACTTTGTATCTTACTGTGCTATTTGCTAATTAAATCTATAAGTCTCTTGGTGGAGTTTTTGGGATCTTCTATGTGTAGTATCATGTCATCTACAAATAGTGATAATTTCACTTTTTTTCTTTCAGATCATTATTCCTTTTATTTATTTCTCTTGTCTAATTGCTCTAGATAATGTTTCCAGAACTATATTGAACAGGAGTGGTGACAGTGGAAGTACTTGTCTTGTCCACGATTTTAAAGTGAATGCTTTCAATTTTTGTCTCTTAAGTATGATGTTGGCTGTGAGTTTGTCATAGATAACTTTTCTCAGGCTGAGGTAAAGACCATCTATCCCAAACTTATGTGGTCTTCTTATCATGAATGAGTGCTGAACTTTGCCAAAAGCTCTCTCTGTATCTATTTAGATGATCATGTGATTTTTGTCTTTGGCTTTGTTGATGTAGCATATTTATTTCATGTATGTTTTGTACATATTAAACCAACCTTGTATTTCTGGAATCAATCCTACTTGGTCATAATGTATTTCTTGTAGAATTCAGCTGTAAATCGTTAGGATCTGGTCCTCTTTTTGTTGGCAGGATTTTGATTACCTTTTCAATTTCATTGACTGATATTGGGTTATTCAGAATTTTTGTATCTTCTTGATTCAGCTTAGAAAGTTTAGTTGGATATAGGAATCTGTCCATTTGTTATGTGTTTTCCATTCTATGAATGTAAAGATTTTGGAAATAATTATTGATAATCTTCTCAATCTCTATAGGATCTGTAGTGATTTCACCCTTTTCATTCTTCATTGTATGAACTTGACTTTTTTTTCCCCCCTTTTTTAGCGAAGTTGGTAAAGGGTGTATCAATTTTATTTATTCCTTCAAAGAACCAACCCTTTGATTTATCAGTTCTTTATATTGTTTTCTTTGTCTCCATTGCATTAATTTCTACCCTGATCTTTATAATTTCCTGCCTTTTTTTTTTTTTTTTTTTTTTTTTTTTTTTTTTTTTTTTTTTTTTTTTTTTTTTTTTTTTTTTTTTTTTTTTTTTTTTTTTTTTTTTTTTTGTCTTTTTGAGACAGGGTCTCGCTATGCAGTTCAGGCTGGCCTTAAACTCACTTTTGTAGCCCAGGTTGGTCTCGAACTCGCACTGATCCTCCTGCCTCAGCCTCCCAAGTGTGCCACCACGCCAGGCTACTTGCTCTTCTTTTTGCAGGGGTTTTGAGGTGCAGCATAAGCTTGTTTATTTGGGCCTATTGACTTTATAAATTTCCCTTTTAAGACAGCTCTCATTGCATCCCACATGTTCCAGTAAATTGTTTTTGCGTTTTCATCACATTGTAAATATTGTTTAATTTCTTTTTTAATTTCACCTGTGATCCACTGTTTGAATCTATTTCATGCATTCTGATTCTTTCTTGTATTGTTCCTTCAGTGTTTCCATTATTTTCATGTTTTCCTTTATTTTTTATCTGTGTCTTGCTTATATACAGTGAGAAATGTTTTCGTGATTGTTGTCATTTTCATTTTTACCTAAGAGATTATTTCTGATGTGACTTCCTCCATAGGCTGATGGAACTGTTTCTTTATTTGAGTTGCTATCATCTCAGAAATTTGAGATGTCTGACTTCCATGTTCTTCTATGATCTTGTGTTCTTGACTTGTTTTGGGTTGGCTAGAGATCTGAGATTGCTTTTTGTTCCTTCCTTTTGTCACTTTTTGCAGTGATAGTAGATGAGTAGAGAATAGATCAACAAGGTTTTCAGGAGCATGGAATGGCAGGGTAGACTCAGCAAAGCTCTTCATGTGTGGAGTTTAATGTGGTTTCCACTTCATTAAGGAGAGAGGGACAAATTGCAGTTCAAGAAGGATCTGATGATAATCAGTGCAAGCCAAGTTATGCAAGGTTCTCTGGATGGTGAATTGGTGCAGGATAGTGCTACCCTGGGCTCCTGCAGGTCACTGTGTTCATGTCTCTCTTGCAGACTTCAAGGCAAGGAGGGCAGCCAGACTCAGCAGGTCTTCAAAAGAAAGCAACTGATGAAGTCTAAAAGGCAATAAACTTGGGAGACTGGAAAAAGGAGGGTCACTATGAGTCTGATCTACATACTGAAAGTGTGTAGACTTTGTAGACCTTGCACAATCATCCAGCCTACTTCTTTTGATTGGTGAATTGAGATCATCACATTGACAGTTATAACTGATATGCATTAGCTTATCTTTGACATGTTGTTTTCCTTACTTTGGCCCCTTTGCTTAATTGCTTGATCTGCTTGGTAGTTCTGCTGTTGTTGAAATTGTGGTCAACTTTGGCTCTTTCTAAGATATCTGTCAGTACTCTTTGTAAGGTTGCTTATAGTTGTATACCTAAAAAAGGCAATAAAATTATATAATTTTTTGAAAATTTTTTATTTATTTTTGTTGAATTTAATAAGAAATACCAATGTGACAGCTTCAAAACATGTTAGTAGTACATTTCCAAAGTTTGATACAATACATATTGTTGCTTTCCTAGTAGTTATACAGAGCACAGGGTGTAGATGTGATAATTTTTCTAATCATTATTGATACAACCAAATTTCTTCTCATTGAACTAACAGAAAGCAGTTGTACATATAATCCTATATTCCATAATCACACTGGGTTATTGGAAAAACTGGCAATGATGGAAGATGTTGACTTAAGTCTTTTACAGCTCAGCATACTAATCTAGCTTTATGTTTTAAGCCTCATGGTTAAATTTTTTGTCTGGGTGACTAAGAGCAAGTTAGAGCAAGACCTGTATAACAAAACATGTAACTTTTGTATCTGATAATGTTAGTCACATCTCTTCTGGATTTACCTTTAAACTATGTACATCGCTTTGTAGAACTGTTCTCAGTGTCAACCATCTGGATGAGTCACAACCATTGTTTGACCACTTTGCTCTCTGTGAAAGCCTGAGAGTATGTTTTCTCTCTATGTGACTCTCCTTAGGTACACTGTACATCTTCAATCCCTTTCCTTTGTAGCCCCATACTTGCTTGAACAGAAAACTTGGGAAACCACTGAGTTATAGGATGTTATAGCACAGGTTCTCGTATGTTCTGAGTCCTCACTGACCTTGAAGGGCTAGGGGTCATAATATTGGAAATCCTTGTATCCCTTCTTTTTCTCTAAATTTTGGTCTGTAAACTTATGTTCTTAACCCTCCAGAAGAAAAGCTTAGTGATACTATTACACTATAACATAGGTACTTCAGCTTAACATCCCTGTCTTTCTGAGTATCAAACATCTTAGACTTAAATTAAAATTGGTATTATCTATCAATCACTGATATTCTAATAAATCTCTATAGAATGTGATAAAAACAGTTACACATTTTTATACATGAATTTAGAAATCTAAGCATGTACAAAATTGTAGTCTGTCAATCCTTCGGTATTTTTCCTAGTTTCTTACTCTCATTTAATACAATTTTTGTTTCGTTGTAAACCAACCATTTACTTGAGAGAGAGTATGGCAGTAACTAAAATTTCATTAGAAGCAGCACACATCTAAAGGACCAGAATCACAGGCATTCCATGCATAGTTTTAGTGTTACAGATTGCTATCCTCAGTGTGACAAACATTTTGGAGGTTCTTAGGACCGTTATCTAATTCATCCTGTGTATAGTTTTGCTCCTGCCATGTTTCCTACATTTTCTGCTTGCAGTCACTTCATTGTTTAACCTTTAAGTCCTTGATTTCCATTCAGCTGTGTTATGCCTGTCCATTTTTATTTTTTCTTTTGGGTTCTTACACTAGGGAGACTATATGATATTTACACATGTAGGTCTGGTTAATTTCACTAAAGAGTATATGTTCAAGATACATCCACTTATATATGAAATCTTCTAGTTTGTCATTCTTTATAGCTGTGTATTCCACTGTACAAAAATACCACATGTTTTTCAACCATTCTACAAATCATGGGCATTTTGGTTCCTTCCAAGATTTGGCTATTACAAATTGGGCTGCTATAAACATAAGTGCACAGATATCACTATGGTATGATATATTGAGTTCTTTTGGGAAAATTTCCAGTAGAGGTGTACTGGATTGAATGGAATTTCCAGTTCTAGTTATTTAAGAAGTCTCCACACTGCTCTCCATAATTGTTGCACCAGTCTGCATTTCCACCAGCAGTGTTCCTTTTTCCCCACAGCCTTTCCAACATTTGTTGTTCATTGATTTCTTTATGATAGCCATTCTTTCTGGAGTGAGATGGCATCTCAGTGTTGTTTTAATTTATCTTTCATGCATGATTAGTGATGTGGAGCATTTTTTCCTGTAATTTTAGGCTTGTTGAATTTCTTTCTCTGAGGAGTGTGTGTTCATGTCAGATGCCCATTTCTGGCTTGGGTCTTTGAATTTTGGGACCCTAATGGTTTTTAGTTCTTTATAAATTCTAGACGGAAGATCTTTGTCTGAATATTTATTATTTAAAATATTTTTGAACTTTGTGGATTGTCTTTTCACTCTGCTGGTAATTTCTTCTGAGGTGCAAAAGCTTTTCAGCCAGAGGATGTCTCATTTGTTTATTCTTTCAAGTATTAAACATGCATTTTGATATTTGTCCATGACTCTTTTCCTACTCTTATGTCTTCAAGATTTTATCCCACTTTTTCTTCCAAGAAACTTAATGTTGCTTTTTTATGTATTTATTTGTTTGTTTTTTATTTTTGTTTATTTTATTTTATTTTATTTATTGCATAACTGGGGATCGAACGCAGGACCTTCAACTTGCCGGCTGGGCACTTGTGCCCCTGAGCTATTTTCCTAGACCCTTAAGTTTCTCTTTAGTATTTAGATCTTTAATCCATTTTGACTTTAGTTTAGTGCATGGTGATAGCTCTGGGTCATGTTTTTGTTTCTGGCATGTGGAGAGCCAGTTTTTCCAGCAATAAAGAGGCTATCTTTCTTCCAGTAAACATGTTTGGCCCCTTTGTTGAAGATAAGTTGGCTGAGTGTATTCATATTTGCTTCTGCATCTTCCAATTAAGTCCAACGATCCTCAGGTCTTTTTTTTTTGTCAATACCATGCTGATTTTATCACGGTAACTCTGTAGTATAACTTTAGGTTAGGAATTGTAATACCCCCTGCCTTGTCTTTGTTGCCCAGGATTGTCTTTGCAATTCTAGTTCTTTTTTGGTTCCAAATGAATTTTAGGAATGATTTCTCCAGGTCTGTGAGGTACGCTGATGGTATTTTGATAGAGACTGTATTAAATCTGTATAACAATTTACAGAGTATGACCATCTTCACAGTGTTGGCTCTTCTTATCCAGGAGCAGGGAATATCTTTCTATTTTCTGAAATCCTCTAGGATCTCTTTGTTCAGAGCACTGTAGTTTTCATTGAAAAGCACTTTTACTTCTTTAAGTAGGTTAAGTCCCAAGTACTTCATTGTCTTCTGTGCAATAATAAAACATATTGTTTCTCTAATTTCTCTCTAAAATTCTGTATTTTTTTAAAAGTTCCAAGATATAGAGAAACTGGAAAATCTTATGGTGGGAGTTGTTATGGTTTGTGTCTCTATGTCTTCCAAAGCTTCATGTGGTCATAGGTGGGGCTTCTCTGTGATGAGTGGGTCTAAATTATGCGATGCTAGGATGAGGGATGTGGTGATGAGATTGATTCATGATGAGGTACCATGAATCCTACTCTAGATTGAGAGCTGCCCACCAAAGAGCGGGTAAACTGGATATGGTGTAAGGAACCATAAGCAAAGTGCTTGTTACTGGTCACCTGCACTTTCTTCAGTGCTCTGCTGGCGTTTGTCTTCAGCCCGCCATGGACTGACCCTCCTTTGCGATGCCCCTCTGCCAAGCCACCCTGCCTTGGAGCCAGACAACTCTGGACTGAAACCCCTACAAACTGTGACTCAAATGAAAATGTTCTCCTTTAGCTTTGAGTATCTTAAACTTTGTCTCAGCTTTGAAAAATGTAGCTGTATTATTCAACTATGAAAAAGAATGAAGTACCGGCATGTGCTACAATATGAATGAAACTTAAAACCTCTGCACCAGGTGAAAGAAGCCAACAAAAAATGCTGCAGATTATATAAGCCATTACATATGAAATGTTCAAAACATATTTAGATTAACACGTAAAAATCACCATTTGCTAATGCTGTGGAGTAGAGAGAAGATGACAGGCATGGCAAATGAGTATAAGTTTTGTGCTTTGTTGTGAGAGATGAAATTAACCCATAGCACTCACCTCCCACTGCTAAGCACCTTCCATCTCATTAATGAACAAACTACTTCTTCACTAAACTAGGGGGTCAAAGATTTATTCTCTATAAATAATTCCCTAATGGAATTTCATACATAGTCTACCAGATAGAATTACTTTAACGTACTCGTTAAAAAATTAAAAGCTTGTCATTCGGTCATAAAAGAAAAAATTCCTTTGAATGGGGTCATTTAATCAGAAAACCTAGAAAGAAGGAAATTTAATATGCCAAGAATGGGTCATTTTGCTACTTTTTTAGGAAGGAGTGCTCTGAAGCTCAAAAGGAATGCATTGCATTTGCACAAATTTTAACATTTAAGTATGTGAATTATAAACTTTTCCATGCTCCATATTCTTTCCTCTCTCAAAGTTCATATATGAGGTCTGTCTATCAGGATCTGCAGGGAGTGGCTCAGGCTGGAGATTTGTCATGTCTGGGAGCAAGACAGGGCCAAGCGCCTAAAGTAGTCAAGTTAGCTCATTGCCAAGAAAAACATCTTACCTGAGCCAATTTTCATCATTAGTTACTAGGCTACCCTGTATGGATGATGCTAATTTTGTAAAGAGTACAAATAAACACCACGAATTGCTTGCACAGTTCCTCTTCTCCCATCTGGAAAGAGTCCTCCACCAGACCTCAGCTTTTGTCTCTTGTCTATTTTTCTAAATCTCTGTGTCATTTTCTCCTGGAGTTATCAAAAAATCAAAAGCTGTGCACTTCATAGCAACGATCATTTTGCTTTTTTTTTTTTGTCTTTTTGAGACTGGGTCTCACTACTGCAGTTCAGGCTGACCTTGAGCTCACTTTTGTAGCCCAGGCTGGTCTCAAACTTGCACCAATCCCCCTATAATCCCTCAGCCTGCTGGGATTATAGGCATGTGCCATCACACCCAGCTGATCATTTTGCTTTAATCCTCACTCTCATGCCCAGTGATTTTTCTAAATATAAGAGGTCGCTTCCTTTGCCACAACTTAGTAGATCTAAAGCAATGTTTCCATTTTAAAAAATAAAAATACTGAAAAGATGAAAAATGAGAACGCAAGGAAGAGGAAAAATGAGATAAAAGAGTTAATTAATGGGGACAGGTGTGGTGATGCACACCTGCAACCCTAGAACTCATTAAGTTGAGATAGGAGACTTGTGATGCTTGAGTTAAAACTTAGTCTGGGCTACATAGTGATTTCAAAACCAGCCTGAACTACATAGTAAGAATGATTTTTAAAAAGTTTTTTCATAAGAAAATACTGTAATTGCAATCAAATAGTTGTTTAATAGTTTATTTAGAATTTCTTATTTTCAGAATCCAAAAAGATTGATGTTGCTATTGGACAAAGCAAAACCAAAACACCTTTCATCCAGCTTTTGCCTGCCTGCCCAGTCTTTTCTTTTGCCCCTCCAGTCAGGCTACTATATCGCTCTGTGCTTGGTATTCTAAGAAAGCTCTTCCCAGTCTTGTCTGGCAAATGTCTGTTTATCCTTGAAGAGATAAGTCAAATGTTTTCTCCATAGAGAGCTGCTCAACTTCCAGGCAGGAAGCAATGTCTTCTGCTTCAAGTTGCCATCAACCTTATCATAAAATCCTTCATTACACTGTAATCATTTGCTGCATTCCAATGCTTCCCTAAGGCTTTTAAAAGGCACAGTTCTGAGCAACCACATTATCTGATTTGTTGTAAGTGTTCAATAAATTAATATAAAATATATAAATAAGTAGAGGTTAAATATCTTCATATGTTTATATACCATTACGCTGCCTCTTGATTAATTATTCCTTCAGAAATTTTGCCACTTATGCCATAAGCATTAGCAATTGCTGGAGAACATTATTATTCATCACTAATTATACAAATTGCCACTGCTTCCCATGCTGTAGCTTACTGCAGAAATTTTAGTAATTGTGTAACAAACACAGAAAAAGACCCAAGTTTGAAGTGCAACTCCATGACGTCATACCTGTGACTCCAAGCAAATTACACATCAGATTTTTCCTTTAGTTGTTGCATCCAATGATAACAATAGTAAGGCTTAAATTATTCAATGCCTAGGAAGAGCATAGAAGTGTACCAGCACATAGTAAATGGCCAATAAATATTAGGTGCAGTTATGCCCAAGTAAGAAACAGAAAATCAATCCCTATAAGTCAGTGTGTTCCCCTAGTGACAGTGAACTTATTTCAAAAAAGCACTGTTTATCTGAGAACCCTAAATTTTCTTTCTGTTCTCAGCTCTTTAATACATACGGGGCCATTTCCTGCCAGTAGTTTCAGAGTCATTGTGGATCTTAGAGACAAAATCTATGAATGTTAACAACTTACCTCTGACTTACCACCCAGCATGTGTATCAGAGGCTGCATTTTAAGTGAAACAAGGTCAAGAATACCTCTCAGAGGTTGAGAGATTGGGAGCCTAGCTCATTCACTGGTCAAGTAACGAAGTAATAGGTTCCAAATGTTTTTGTTTGCAAAGTTTCTTTTTAATATTTTATCCCTTTTTGTTTAAAGACTGATAGGCATGCAAATTACTAATCTCATAAGAGATTTATTATCAAGTGCTAATCATTTCCTGAATGTAGATAATGATTTACACACGTATGTCACTTTAGGTAAATTCATTGCATTGAGCCCTTATGACTCATACATGCACATACCTTAATAAAAGTTTAATTTGCTAAAAAATGTATCCCTGTAGTTACTGTGCTATCAATATGTGTCTTATGTGATTGACTTGTTCTGCCTAAACCAAAGCATTTTCAGTGAGAGAGCTTATTTCAATCTTTCCCTCAAGAATACTTCCCTTGATTAGCCGACCACAATTTTATCCACTCAGTTCTCCAAACTAGAAACCACAGAGTAAGAATTGGTTCCTCATTTTCTCTATCACCATGAATATCAAAACAATCATCAAGTCTCATTAATAATTCTATTTTTAAATTATCTCTTAACCCCCAGAGATTGTCTTCTCATCGTGAATGTCAGTGTCTTTCTCCTGGCTCTCAGCATTTTTCATCTGGAATACTGAAAATGCCTATTAAATGGAATCCCAGACTCCTGGCATCTTCATTCCATCTGCAAAACTCTACCAAGGTTCCCTTCCTAAGAATCACACCCAATCACAGACTTTATGCACTCAAATGCAGTTGATGCTTTCTTAATACCTGCAGGACGGAGTATGTACTCCCTAGAAGAACATAATCAGGTACTCACTAAATGACTCCATCTTCCATTTCCAAAGTCATCTATCTCCACCCAGTATCCACCCTGGGTTCCTGTTGCATGCACAGTTCTCATCATTTCCCCAAACTTAAGATCATGACTATGTTCAGTCTTTCCCATTCTTCAAGGTTCAGTTCAGATATTTTTTCATCTGAGACTTTTCCTTACCTGTTTTGCATGTCCCCCAGAGAGCATGATGAGCCTTTCAGATATCCTCACTGATTGTACATAGTACCATTATACTATTCTACCACCATAGAACAGAATCTGACACATTGTATTTTTAATTACATGAGCATCAATAAATGTTTATTCAATAACTCAACCAATTAATTGATTGTATTTTCCATACCAGCATCAGTGCCCTAGTCCAGAGCCTGAGATTATTTTTTAAATAATATAATACAGTTCTCAGCCAAATAAAAAAACAGGTTTCAAATATTAATTTGGATCAGTGTTCTGAAAAACTTCACATAAAGATATAAAATATTTACAAATAACAAACAGCTGCCAGAACTGAAAAGTCTACTGCTGATTTACTAAACTGAAGACAGCAAGTCTTCCTTTCTGGCCAGATTTTTCAGTGGAATCCTCTACTTTTTTCCATCCAACAAAGAATGCTTAGGCACTGTACAAAGGCCCCTATCTGTCTGGTTTTATGACCAGTCCATGCTAAACTAATCAGCTGCCTGCTCCTCCCCAGTATTCTTGCATGAAATCTGATTTTCTATATGACTGGGTCACCATTTCTACTTTCCTAGGCTTTTTTCCCGGCCCTAGTGATACACTTATCAGCTGTGATTGAGATTGACCATAAGGCTTAAACCTCAGTCCCTTGTTTATGAGACTAATTTTAAAGTTCAGGTACAACTTGACAGGTGAGTTAGTTTATCCTATCATGCTATGCTGCTTGGTGCTAATCCTCATCCGGTTATCAGTTCATATTTTAAAGATCTGCTCATACTTTGTACTTAAAAGTAGACAAGGAAGTGGTCTGCTTTTATAGAAAATTAATTTAGTATGTTTTAACCATAGCCAGGGACACTGATTTTCTTCCAAACCAAACTGTGGTATGATTCAAAAATTATATACCTGTGTGCTTTGTGGATTATTTCCCAGATCATAAAGTAAGTGAGTGTGAATTATTACAAAACAATTGGAGCAATTCAATCCCCAGTGGCAGCAAACATGTGTGACACATCCCAAGCCAATGAGACACAAGGGACAGTCTATTGGGTTGTTTCAGGAAAAAGCCTTTCAAAGTCAAGAAGAAAGAATGTGACTCTCAGACTGAGCAACTTGTCACAGATGCTGTCAGGCTCAGGGTTGCAATGGTTATCTTGTCACCCTGAATAAAAAATAGTTTCTGAGACACTGGGTGGTATCCATGGCATTAGACAAGTCATTAATTCCCTACTCCTCCAGGGTTCTTATGTGGTCTTCATTTCTTAATTCAGTTTTAATTGAGTATTTTATAGGAAAAGAGTTCTAACACACATATTTAAGTTCTTCTGTAGGGTCAACAATGAACCAGAATGTACCTAAATTTCCTCTTAATATCACAAACATATAATAAACTTATGAACTTGTAATACACAAAAAGGTGGATGTGTATTGATGGTGAGTAGAGGGGGCGAATGAACAAATAAAAAAATGTAAACCACTAGGAGGACTTTTTCCATCGACCAGATGGTAGACTTATTTCTCACTGTTTTTCTCCTCTCAGTGCAACTAAAAACTTCACCCATAACAAAAGGTAACCATGGGAAGCCTCTGCAAGCTGGTAAGGAAATAGTTTGCTTTAGGAGTTCAAGAAGGAGAACAACATTGCAGCTAGGCAGGTCATTCCTGCCCAGCTTTCATAACAATGCTACCCAGAGCCATCATTACCAGTCTTCAAACTGGAGGCAGAAGGCAGCTCAGATGTAGCCATTCCTCTCCCAGACCTCCCCCTAGGAGTCCCAGGGGGAAAGGTAGGAAAGATGTCAGCACCATAACCAGAATCTGTCATGAGCCTTTGTAAGGAAGGAGCCAGGCTACTTGGACCAATTCTTATTGAATAGTAGTGAATGGAAAAAAAATCCTATCCCTAAATGCTATATGCTACATAAATGCACTTAGAACATTTTTGAAACATAACTTTAAACGGATTAAACAGATTGGTGGTTGCCAGGATCTAGTAAGAAAGGGAGTGTGATTGTATAAACAAATCCTTGTAGGAGAGCTATCTGGAACCTCACTGATGGTGAGAATTCATGAACCTGTACATGTGATAAAGTTGTACAGTTGTGCAGGACACACACACACACACGGACAAACACACACACACACAGAAATATCAGCCTAACCGACCTTGTGACCCTGTGACCCTGATTGCGATGCTATTCTATAAGTTTGTAAAATGTCATCATTAAGGAGAAGTGGCCAGGGGCCAGGGAGACAGCTCAGTACAATAAGCACTTGCCTGGCAAGCGTAGGGTCCTGAGTTCAATCCCCGGAACCACCAAAAAATAAAATAAAATAAAATAAAATAAATAAAATAGAAGTGGACAAAGGATGCAAAAGATCTCTATATTATCCTTTTCAACTTCATGTAAATCCATAGTACCCTCAATAGAAAATTTCACTTCCTACACACACACACACACACACACACGACAAACTGCTTCCATGTACCTCAGTCTATAATCCATTTACTTCCCTCTTTCTTCTCAGTCTATAACCAATCTACAGCCGGAGAGAATTCTGGATGGTCAAACAGGTTCTACAGACACTCATTTCACTTCTCTTGATGAAGAGAATCCTGTCAACTCATTTTTTTTTACAAAAATGTCTAGAAAGTAATATAAGTCTGAAGAACTTGTTCTGTCAAACAAAAAATGTCTACCTGTACTTGGTCTTCTGCTCTCAGCAGGCCGATCTTGTTTCCTGAGGGTGCCATGGCTATCCAACTGTGTTTCATCTTCCACCAAATCCTAGGTGTTTCAGCAAACAGAATTTCCTCTTTGAAGGGGGAAAAAAAGGCAAGAGGATAAAGACATAATGAAGAAAGTTTACAGGGAACATTATAGCTGCGAATAAAAACTGTGAAGTGCTGTGCTAATTAGGTGAAAGAGCTGCCAAGAAGTCTTTACGAAGATGATACTGAGGATCCGGAGCAGCCATATGCAATGTGATCAATGTCTACTTATGTTGCAAAACATCCGTCATCTTTCGTTTACAGGCTCAGAAGTCAGACTTCACACAAATCAGAATTAATATTGTAAATATCACTGCATGAAGTTACAGAGGAAGACACGAGCGCCTTTCTTTGCTAAACGGATTCCATCTGGGGACCTCCCTGTTCCTTTAGTGTGTTTGTCAGTGGGAGCAGAGCAGTGAAGAACAAACCATTAGAAGGAACTCTGGGCAGACAACCTCTAGTGGAAGTTGATTTCCCCGTCATTCCTGAAAGATTTAAGAAGAGACTCCCACAAAAAATCCATAAGTTTTAGTCCTCCTAAACTTTATATATTAAGTTATAGAGGATGAAAGCTATTTTATGCCTCAGTATTCCAGGTCAAACATAATGACTTTATAAATAAAAATTTTCCATGTAAAAGAACATAGTAAAGCCTAATCTATAATGCTTTAGAACAAGTATATTATTATTTTTGGTTATTATTTTATCCATTTGTTTTTTTTTTAAATCTTGGTTTATGCAAATTGAAATAAAAAGAATAAATAACAGTTATCAGAATAAATTTAGAACAGTAAACTTTGATCACCACTGTCAACACAGTCAGCTTAACACTTGACCTCTTTGTCACCATACAGAGCATGAGCCTAATGGTGGTTTAAAAATATGGAAGGAATCACAGTGAAGCTGAAGACAACCATTTCATTCTGAGCTGTACTTTAAACCACAGAGCCATGTTTTTGATTGACAGGCAAATACAAAGGAAGGTACTGTTTAATTCTGCTTAAGGTTATAATTCAATAAGTCACATTGCCTCCTGAGGCCCCTAAACCTAAGTCCCTGTGGTTATTCAATTTATGACTTTTTGTCAATCTTTCTCTCTATTTATTTCTAAACCACTATTGATATCAGATCTAAAAATTGAATTTATGGAAAAACCCAAAGGGCATGTTGATACCTGTTTTAAGGCTGTCAATGAAAGTCACTTTCATGCATATACTAGGCTCATGGCAGAAATTCATTTAGAAAGGTTAATGTAGAACCCAAGCCATCTGAAAATAACGTAATCTGTTTATAAATTCAGCTAAAAGATCCATAAAACAACTACTCTACCTAGTAATTTTCTGTCATTGTGTTGTTTATTAAAAATTTCTGGTTCACTAGTACTCTGATATGCTTCAATTGCTTAAGATATATCTTTAATTAAGCATTAATAAAATATGAGTTGGATAATTATCCCAGCCATTTTATCACACAATTAGTGAATAAGTTAACATGAGCGTGCGTTATGAGATTTCATAAAAAATTTAGTATGTGTTTATGAGTGACTTCATTTAATGGTTGAGATCACCCTCAAAACAAAAATAAGAAGGATTTTTCTGAGTCACTGTTCCCTTACTTCAAGAAATAATTGCCAGCGAGATGTGATTCTTTTCCAAATATTTAAATAAATAGCTTTGTGATTTTAGAAGTGAAAAAGCTGTGTGCATGTGGCTTTCCCTGTCCCACTGTGCCAGGGTGCCTCCTGCCTGGTCCCTGTAGGATCCAGGTCATCCTATGCAGCAAGTAGTTTCTAGAACATCTTTATTGTGCTGAAGGAGCCACACGCAGCACCGCAGACCACGCAGCCTCTCTGCCCAAGTGTCCTGCCTTTCCTGGGTGAGCCTGGCCTCGTAGCTTGAAATTTGTCCCACTCCTCTCTTCTCGCCTATTAACTCACCCCCTGTGCAATAGAAAACATTTGCTGAGGACAAATGAAGTGAAGCAGTGTGGGCAAGCCCAGGGCAAATATTATGTGTAAGATGATTCCCCTTTTCTCACTGACTAGAAATAATGACTTTATCCTAAATTAATGTTAGTTTCTACTTCTGGAATACTAATTGTTTTGTCTGTTTATCTGTCAATTTCTTCAGCTACATGAAAACAAAGTTTAGTTTTTGAAATATTTCTGTTACTTATGGAGGTTTTGTGTTTTGAGGGCTTTTTGTTTGTTTGTTTGTTTTGTCTTTTTGAGACAGGGTCTCACTATGCAGTTCAGGCTGGCCTTGAGCTCACTTTTGTAGCCCAGGCTGGTCTCAAACTCGCACTGATCCTCCTGCCTCAGCCTCCCAAGTGCTGGGATTACAGGCATGTGCCACCCCACCTGGCTGGAGGGCTTTTATGGTACTGCTACATTTCATTTTTTCAAATAATATATATATATATATGTATATAATTTTTCATATTTTATCTTGAGGTTATTTTAGCACATGACTCAATTTATTAATAAAACTGAAAATTGTCCTTTTATAATATATAATATTCTTAGAAGATATACTGTTCTAAACATTTAATAAATAAATAAAAGATTCATTTATATAGAGCTTATATATTTCCTGTTTGGTTTATTCTTAGGTCTATTTCTACTTGATTCAGTTAGTAATCTTCAGTTTGTTAGGCATTTTACTGCCTGTGGTGCTTTCAAATTTACTTTAAGCAAATCTTTCTTATTTCTGTCTCCTATAAGTTATATCATCTCATAAATTCAGGAGATTATGAAATCATGGAATTGAGAAAAATATACATTGTAATTTGACAACTTCTGACTATTTACTGTTAAGTATAATGGCATTTTGTACTTACGTTGTATGTGTAAATTACATATATAGTATTAGCTACATGTTACATTTATCTATCATTGAATATATCATGCACTCTTACCCTGCTCCAATGTATCATATCTATTCATACAGATTTTAGGCAAAATAATAGTTATTCCATCAAACCAGGATCTATTAAAATAATTATATGATTTTTACCTGACTAACACAATGAATTATACTGGTATAACTTCTAATATTGAAGCACCATTATATTTCTCAGACAAATTTCATTTTTTGGTGATGCATTGCATTTAAGTGTAATGAATATAATCATTAAGATTATTCCATAGTTAAGCTATTTGTGTTGGCAATGGCAGTGAAACATGTGCTTGGAGCTGGAATTTATATGTCTATGTATACATGTACATGAGGTGAAACATTGTTTAGGGGACTAGACATCAAAGTGATACTGATCTGGTTAAGAATATGAGAGAAGCATGAAAACTTCGTGTCCTTTTCTATGCTGAGGAAGAGGAGCATCACTTTGCTCCTAGAGTGTTTAAAGTATTTCCCTATAAAATCGTCTCAGATTTGATTTCATCACTTTCTTCTGCAATCATTCATTTATTGGAATTTTCTTGGTCAAATAAAATAAGTTCTCACAGAGAATTCTTTATTCTCTAGATTCTGAATGTTTTCTGTAGAATTTTACAAAAGACACTTTTATGAGTCTTCATTCCTTTTCCTATCTGTTGCTATTTCCTAGTATTTCATTAATAGTGATTCACATTTTTTTTTTTTTACTGAGGTACCTGGTGAGATCTCTACCTTATTACATAGGAGTATACATTTCAAAGATCCTTTGTCATAAATAAATAAATAAATAAATAAATAAATAAATAAATAAATAGCTGGCTACCAAAACAAACAAAATCGTCCCCAGGAAATACTGTTTCCATATGGTAGATACACACAAACAAGGACTAGGTTTCTTTGATAAATAACAAACAACAACAGGAAAATATTTTTAAATGGAATTGCCACAAGAAACCACAAGTATTATAATGACAAGCAGTTGTGACATACACCATGGGTAAGGCATTGGTCTGAGTGCTCTAAATAAATTAACTCATGTCATCTTCACTCCATTATTATTATTATTATTAAGCAGAATGATTATTAGCCCTATTCTTAAATAGGGAACTAGAGGTGCTGAAACATCTCAAGTTCCACAGGGCTGGTGAGAGGCAGTAGTTCAAAGCATGTGTGTACAATCTCAAAAGTGCAGTGGCTAGAGGAAATGCTTAACTGCGAGAGAGAAAAGTACAGTGAAGGTCACAGAAAAAGGGATAGCGACTTACAGAACATCTCCCTGCAAAACCACAACTAGTTTCAGTCCAGGGTAAGGAAGGGCAAGTAAAACAAAGAGTAATACACAGCCAAAATGAAAACTGAAAAGTTAAAGACATAGAAGATAAGTAAAAAAATATCTGAAATATGGATGTCATCTCAAAGAACTGAACTAGTAAACACAAAAAAAATTGACACATATACAGGGGCCAGAGAGATGGCTCAGTGGTCTAAAGGGCCCACTTAGGAAAGCTTAGGGAGCCGCAGTCCGTGACAACACATGCTGCACCAGCCCCACCCCCAGGGCAGGCTGAGCTGGCCCCCCAAAAAAAATTGCTAGAAAAAACAAAATGTTTGAATTTATAAATGTGAAAAAAGATGTATTCCCAGGGAATATATCTTAACACAGAGGATCTGTGCTTAGATATAGCCTAGCAAAATTATTAGAAGACAAAGTAAAATTGAAGCAAAAATGATTAAGCTACACAAAAGGTAAAAGTAAAGCAGTGAGGCTGTCCTCAGACCTCATGGCAGCCTGCAAGGCCAACAAGTGAGAAGAAAAATATGTATTGTCCTCAAGGAGACAAAGAAAGACACCATGAATGTGTTCTTTCTTATCATTTAAGAATGAATATAGTTTACAGTATAGTTCCTATGATCATTTCTTGAAAAAAAAAACTAATGAAAGACAAATTGCATTTAAGAAGGGAATAGAAACCTATTGACAAAAAAAAAAAAAAAAAATCACCACAAGCACTGATTCCTTTTAAGACTAGAATTCAGAATTCAACTAAATATCAGAATTTGCTAACAGGACAGATCATAAATGTGAGGAAACTAACAGAAGTTTTAAAAAGTTTAAGAAAATGGGAGTTAATAAAGGACAAAGCCTTCCTAACCTTTTATAGTCTGGTTGCAATAAACACCATTATGGGCTGGGGAGGTCACTCTGTGGTCTAAGCACCTGCCTGAGAAGCTCAAGAACCCAAGTTCAATTCTTGGTACCACATGCTGCACAGGCCCCAGCACCCCCCCCCCACAGTAGGAGGGGGAACATGTCACCCTGAAACCTGACATGCGGTCACATGCCTGTAATCCCAGTGCTGGGTAGGCTGAGCCAGAAGGATCATTCCAAGTCTGAGCTGAGTAGCAAGAACCTGTACCCAAAGAACTTTTTTTAAAAATTCATTACAAGTTTAGAAATCAAATAATGGAGGCAAAAATATATTTAAAATATAAAATTATTAACACCTAAGAAACAAAAGTGAAAATCCCATAATGGAGGAGTAATGAAATATAATGTAGTAATTTTTGTCATTTCTGAAAACAGAAAGTCAATAGAAGAATTCCAAAGAAATGAGAAACCAAAAATATCATAAAGTTTAATTCCTGCCCTTCAGAAAAACCTCTGTGGAGAGTACTTAAGCGATAGATAACAAAATAGAACCAATTACCTCTTGTCACTGAGCCTACACTTTTAACAATTGATTTCATGGAAGTACCTAAACCTGTTAGTAAAATATTTATAATTTTTATAATAAAAAGATTTGAAACTATGTCTGCCTGTATAAGGTTCATTAAATTCTGACATCATCAAATATTGAGATGCTCTATGGTTGTTAAAATAAATAAAGATAAAATCTGAGATCACTTCTGAAGTAATCACTAAAATACAAAAAGTGAAAAATGTAGGTATAAACAATGTTTATAGCATATTATATGTAAAAAATACTATTATAGAAGAAAACATTTATGTTTGTGTTTTTACTTGCACATAACCTTGAAAGACTCTATAAAACATTAGCTAGTAATTTGGTGTTTTGCACAGAAGGAAACTGGGTGGGAAGACAGATGAGGACTTTTTTACCTTTATGAATTATGTTTAAAATATGTATGGTGGTTTTCACAGTAAGTTTTATTTTATAGCTCACTTGCTGAAGATTGGAAGATTTAAAAAAAAAAAAAAAACATACTGGGAATGGGGAAGTAACAGAAGTTAGTTTGCCACAATAATGGTGGACTAGAACGAAGCAGCTCTGGAGAGCCATGAGAAAGTTTCTAGAACCAGATTTGATACAAAGGAGGAATTTGCAGGATGAAAGAGGACTGGAAAATATAACAGAGAAACAAACATTATACCAGTTAAAAACTATTGGATGCCTGTATCAGAAACTGGATTTAAACATTCTCAAGGCCATAGTAAGCCTTTAGACTTGCCTTTGAGGGATAAGAATGGAAAACAATGAACTATTCCTGGCAGGCTCTCTCAAGAGTCTCCCCACAACCTCCACCCAGTGAACTTCCAGGACATCCTTCACCTCTTCTGCCATCTGCAGTGAGAGCCCAGGGATTCCAGTCTGTGCCTGCATACTGTTCACCAAATGACAGCATGAGCTCTTCAGAGGGGGATAGGTATCTGTCTGCTAAAATGTCAGGAATTCAAAACACTGCGAATACTGATCTCTCTACTTTGCCATCAGGACCTGAAATGTTTAATTAGACTTTTTACTGTTGTCTACACCTCAGTCTTAGAAAATTATTCTGAATGCTATGAGGCTGTTGAGGGAGACAATTAATAGATGTACAAATGTTATCACCGACTTCACTGAGCTTGATCAGAAGTGTGACTTCCTGAAAGTAGAGTAAGACTGAGGTGTCCTTGTCCTGGCTTTGAAATTCTACTGTGAACTCTGCCTTGGGTAGACAATTCCCATTTTCTAGGCATATTTCCCTCAAAACGGTTGTATCCAAGTAATTTTTAAAATCTGTGACATAGGGGATCCCCTCAAGCAGGTCAAGACTGGGAGGAGGAGATGGCTGCTCAGTCACCAGGACACCACACATGTAGAAAAATATCAAAATGGAGGCCTGACCAGTCAGGAAGCCCCTTGAACCCCACTGAGTCAGTCAGATGGCTGAGGAAAATTATTCAACAAGATGTGGAGGGCAGCACAGAAACAAGGACATGTAGAAGAAGAATCAAAATGGAAATCATCACGAAATCATGTTCTCCCCACTCTTTAAACAGATGCACATGTGCCCATGTACACAGGCGTGCACACACAACCACCCCCCATACACACACACAGACATACACATTAGATAGTAATAATAAAAATTTAAAGTAATATTTATTTTTCAGGTGATGTGATACGATGTTTCTTTAAAACTAAAAACCCTCAGGTACTAATTGGCACCATAAGAACACCATTGCAACCTCTAAGATTTGCTTTGGTTGGAGCAAATCTGAATTTATGAGGCATCCGGTATTTAAATGAAATCATAACTCTAATTGATTAAGCGCATAAAAGAAAATGATGCTATGTAAACACACTTAAAGCATAATGACATATGAATTAACATAAAATAAAGAAGGTTCCACACGATATCTTGCCAAGCCTGGAAACATGCTCAAAGGAAAGTAAAGCTTTCTCCTCCACTTCAAAGTCCAGGCACAGGCCCGGTGGGATGGCTCAGTGGTCTAAAGCTCCTGGTTGGTAAAGCTTGGGCAGCTTCAGGGACCGCAGTTCGATCCCCAGCACCACATGCTGCGCCAGCCCTGCCCTCGGGGTGGTCTGAACCGGCCATAAAAATGAGTGAATGAACAAATAAAGGTTCTGAAACAAGAAAAAATAAATAAATAAATAAATAAATAAATAAATAAAAACAAAGTCCAGGCACAGTCTGTCTTGATAGTTCCATCATGTTTTAGGGTTTTACTAGAAACAGATGTAGTACAAGGAACAGATATAATACAAGATGTACAACTGTATAAGAAATTACAAGATCGTCTCACAATGGTCAGCCGCAGTTGATAAGGAAGTGTGCAGATGCTGCACACCTGAGTCTGAAGGATTCAGTCCCAAGGTCTGAAGCTCATTGCAGTGTTCTGTGCAAGTCTTTATCAGTCGGCCAATGAAAGGCTGAAGAATCTGTGATGGAAAGCTGCAGGATCCAATCCAGAGACCAAACAGTCTGTGCTGGAAGCCAGGAGATGAAGTCCAGGTTGACTTCAAAGACTGAAGTTCCTCTGAGGAAGTCGAATGCTGAATCCCTCCTCAATCACTTTACATACCCTTTTTGTGCTGAGTCACTCTGGGGTGGGCCCTCCCCACCCTAGGCAGGCCCCTACCACACAGGGTGTGGAGACCCCAGGCGACCCAGTCAAGTTGACATAATGTATTGACCGCTACACATTGTAATCCAAAACTGGTTATTAGGAACTATTCATCTCCAGATAAAGCCCTCAGCAAGCTATAAAAAGCGTTCCCCTGTCACTAGGAGAACATGAGCAAGTTTAGCACATCTACTTTTCCACACTTCAAGTTTGCAAATGAGATTGTAAGGCAATTATCAAGGGATCTTTTTCAGGAAAGCAACTTTCTCTCTAAGTCTCTTTACCCAGGCGTATTACACAAATGTGCAATACATCTTTCCTATAATTAAGTGAACTATTCACTTGCCTACTAGCTACTTGGTAATAAATGACACCTACATGATCTTTCTGGATTAAAAAGAAAATCAGGATTTATTTATTTATTGCCACATAAACCCTTAGGAAATGGACATTGAAATTGATTATTCTGCTGGTAAAATAATTGAGAAGGCACTTTTTCATTATATTTCATCTTCATAAACTCTTCCTATCATTATTATAGTTATATTGCTGGAAAAGTGCATTTCATTTTGTTGTTACCTTAGCATCTTGACTGAAGAAACAAATAGCTGTTTAGGGAACACTTTTAGTCAAAAGAGAATATTGGATGCCCAAAATAAAACAAAGTATATAGCAAAACAATATTATGTATTGTACATAACAAAACAATGTTATAGGTAGTTCTTTAGTAATATACCATTAGGAGATACAAATTCTGGTAAATTTTTCTAATTTAAAGTAGCTAGATAAGAATGGAAGCCTATGTCAGATTACACCTCTAATAGTCCCTGAATTATGTTTGCAATTAGTTTCTGAGACTATGTCTGGGGCTGAGTTTGAAACTGGAACATGAAAATAATCTCTTCCTTCAGTGAGGGCCTAATTTCATTGTAAAAACATGTAAGTAAATGTTAAAACTTTTAATAGATTTGGAACCATAAGAGAATTATGCACAAAAGAATAAATGGCTCACTCTCATTTCTAAATGATCAGGTAAAGAACATCAGAGTAATAGAGCACTTTGAAAGGATAAAGTTAAGTTCCTGATGAGAGAAAGAGAAGAGAAGGTTATTCCAGGCAATTGAAAGAGTATGCACAACTGTACTGAGGTATGACATGCATCATGTTTTCAAGGAATGATACAAAATTGAGGAGCACAGGAAGTTGAACAGTTGAGGTTGAGTAATGCTGGGAGGTAAGTGCTGAAGAATTAAACAGAAGTCAAATTAATAAAAATAATAAATTCTATAGTTAGGAACATGAAATTTTCCTTCAGAGAAGTGAAGAGGTTTTGAAGAGGTTTAAGCAAAAATATACGCTAAATTTTGTACTGGGAAGAAGGAAAATACACTCATTATTAAGATAAGATTAGGATAAGAATCGTCAACCAGCACAGCTGCCCCAGTGCACATGGTCTTTCCAGCCTGCTCACCTCACACTCATTGCATTTCTTACAGAGTCCTGTGAGGGTTATTTCTCCTCAGCTCCAGTGCTATCAAAAAAAGTTTTTTATTTAAAAATTTTATTTATTTCTGTTATGGCCAGTTCAGCCTGACCTGGAGTTGGGGATAAAGCCATGGTCCCTGCAGTTGCCTAAGCAGGTGCTTTAGACCACTGAGCTATTTCACCAGTCCCCCAAAAAACATTTTGTTGAAAGCCAGGATAGTATCATATGTATCAGGTTCAACAAACACTTGTTTCTCAAAGCATTATTAGACTATGGCTCTTTGTACCCTAAAGACCTGTGAACTGAAACAAGAAAAGATCTTTCCTTCTCTCTAACTTATCCCTCGTGTAATGGCATACATAATTACAATGGGTGTTTCACTCAAAGCAGGAATATACAGAAATACACTTAGGAGCCAGTCTTCCTCTGTGAAATAGAACTCTGACTCTGCTTCATCCTCAAGAGGAGTGGTGGTGAACCTTTCAGAACTTTCAGTGGTACAAGCACCTTGCTAGTGCACTCATGCTATAGGTTCCCTGCCACTGCCCTAGACCTATGGAACTCACCTCCTATTCATCTTAATTTTCCACATACAAACATCCATCTTGACAACTGGCTACCCTTCTCAGTTTACTTCCTGCTGCTTTGGAAAGACTTCAAGATTCATCAGTTCTTCTTTCATTTTTTTGAAATGTGTCTGCCCCTTTTACTTCATGTTCATTCTGTTAATGCAATTGTCTTACAAATGTTATGAAATTCCATGAATTTAGCAAGGTCACTCCACTAGGTAAATGGCACACTACCAATCTCTAATGACAGGCTGTCTTGGTCTTGAGATAAAGTCAGGACATAGGGAGAAAACCCTCAAAGCCTAGAAGGTTGTTTGTCTAGTTGGGAATGGAATAGGTCCTCCTGAAACATAAATAAAGGGTCTTACAGACAAACCCTTAAGGTTATTTTTAGACTCTGGTCATTTTGTACCTTGAGAACCTTTTGATGAAACTAAAAAGGGAAAAAAATCATTTTTAAAATAGCAATATTTATGAACACATTTAAATAGCTACTTAAAAATATTCTTAAATTGTGATTTCATATTTTCTCCAGATTCTTTTCTCCTTTCTTGTAACTCCTTTCCCCGTTGTATCTTATTTATAAAGGCCTAAAACTATGGGGTGACATCTTTTGTTCCTAGAAAATTTGTCATCCAAATTCACCAATTTATTGGTTGCACTGTTCTATTTTCCATGTTTTCACAGGAGATAACACTGTCAGAATTCCAATCTCCGTTGTGTAGTCTCAAAGTCAATTCTATGTGTTTTAAATATTGTTTATGTTGACAATATCTTGTACTGGTTATATACAATTGATTTTAAAAAATGAGAATTCAGTGGCATAGGGCAAAACAATTTTGTTACATCTTAAAATCTTAATAGAAGTGCTAAAATAGTACATGGTATTGAGCTAAGTGATTCCCCATGTGGCGTCAGCTAAACCTCTCTGTGGCATTCATCTGCTGAGTGGGTTGGCCTAAAGGCTTCAGTAAGGTTGTACATGTATCCAGTTGACTTCTGTGCTCAAAGTAGTTTCTAGGGAAAACCTAACCCTGTTTGTAAGAAATTAGATATGCTAAAATCTGCATAAAATAACAAAGACTCAAGAACAGAAGAAAAATCTGTGAAATAAAGTAAGAAAAATTTCCTCACTAAATATCAAGATTTACTGTTAAAATGTAGTAGCCTAGATAATGTGATGCTGTTCTTCAGTTGATTAGTAAAGCAGAAAAAGTCATGCAACCATGGGAAAACACTATATGATAAGCTGTCCTTGGAAAACTGGTTAAAGAAATTCCTTCATGAAATTCCTATCCATATCTTAAACAAAGCCAACTCTAGATATCCAGAGGAAAAGAACCTTTTAAAATAAATTTTAACAACATTATTACTTTAAAAAGATTAGTGATAAAAAGAAGATAAATTCCTATTAAATACCTTTTGTTTCTCAAGAAAATTATTTTAATTCAAAAACCGTAATTCATAATGACAGCTACAAAATTGGAAAAGATATGTGCAATGCAGAGGTAAAAAAAGTTTTAATTTCCATGAAAGACAAACACATAGGTTGGAGTCTTAGACAAATTTCTCATTATTGAGACAAAATTAGCACCTGCTGTAAAAGAGAGGTTATTTTTGGCTCATGTTTGTACAAGTTTCAGTTCATAGTTCCCTGGCTTGACAGCAGAATGGCATGGCATGGGAGAGGAAGGTTGTAATAGCATGGCAGACAGGAAACAGAGAGAGACCAAAGGAAGATCAAGGGAGCTAGATCTTTCTAGGTCGCACCCCATGGACCCATCTCCTTACAACTTTCATCTCCCAGTGTCCCATTTAGCTATGGACACATCAGTGAACTGGCAAAATGACAAGTATCACACTGCCATCACCCAGTCTCCCCCCTCAAGTCCCACCGTAAGCAAATGAAACTTGAGAGTGACATCTAGAAATAAAAAATAACAGTAAGAGTATGATGGAAACATAGATAATAGATGACCTGTGACTCTATAGAAGCAAGAAGGCATAGTATATGATAATGGTAAAAGATATTTGATAGTATATTCCAGTAAGGGAAATATGAATGTCAGGTAGAGAAATTTTAATATTGACATTTAAGAAAATTTACATTAAATACAATATTATAATTTTCTATTCAGTAGAAATTTAAAAATCAGATTCCCAGCTCCTCTACCGGCCACGTGGGGGTATCAGCCCACCTCCACCCCCAACTCCTCATCCGTCCGAGCTCCGCCTCCACTCACCTTCCCGACTGGGCCTCGTGACAGGTGCTAATTACATAACTTCACCAAGGTGCAGAAATCACTGCTCTAAAAAATGATAAAGACAAGGAGCAAGATCCAATCTCAGGCCCCGAGTCCTCCCAAAACAAATACAAAAGACACTACTATGGAAGAAAATGGGAGTTACGTAGAAAAAAAATCTCTGAATCGGTAGCAACTAAAGTATAAAGACAAATGCAGAAATGTATAGAGCAACTCAGATCAGAGATAACATCTGAAGTAAAAAAAAGAAAGGCATGAATTAATAGACTCTGAAGTGGAAAAACAACTGCAGAAACGTAGAGAGGAAACCAGAGCAGAAATAACCTCTGAAGTTAAAAAAAGACAT
This sequence comes from Myocastor coypus, assembly GCA_004027025.1. Taxonomy (NCBI): domain Eukaryota; kingdom Metazoa; phylum Chordata; class Mammalia; order Rodentia; family Myocastoridae; genus Myocastor; species Myocastor coypus. The sequence continues at coordinate 60,379 of PVJA010000655.1, forward strand.
CTCTAAATTAATAGCATCTAAAGTAGGGGAACAACTACAGAAAGGTAGAGAGAACAGAGCAGAAATAATCTCTGAACTACAGAGAGAAAGGATAACTATAATGAGAGACTACAATACTACTAAAGAAGACATTCATAAAAGAAAATTAGAGGACAATAGAAAAATGATGGAATCCTTGGTTGAACTATATAGGAAAGAAATAGATCGCATGAAACAGTTTCAAAGAGATATACAAAAAAATAAAATCTAAATCACAAGTTGGCACAACTGTATGAATGAAAGTGAAGATAGAGTTTGAGATCTTGAAGACACAGTTGCAGCTAGTGAAAAGGTAAGAAAGGATCTCTTAAAAAACAACCAGGATGCAGGAAAAAATAATTCAACATCTGCAAGATGATGTGAAAATGAACAGTGTGATCAATAGAAATCAACATGAAAGGAGTCGACATAAATGATATAAAAAGAATAGGGTCAGGGGCTGGGGCAATAGCTCCATGGCACAAGTGCCTGTATGGAAAGTGCAAGGTCATGAGTTTCAAACTCCAGTCCTGAAAGAAAGAAAGAAAAAAGAAAAAGAATATAGGCCCAAGCAGTAGCAGAAAATTTCCCAAATATGAGAAAAAAATCAGACATCCAGATAATGGAAGCATATAGAACCCGAAATAACATCAACCCAACTAAAAACACACCCAGACATATCATAGTCAAGATCCCAGAAATTCAGCAGAACAATAATATACTAAAAGCCACTAGAGAAAAGAAACAGATCACATTTAAAGGAAAACCCATCAGAATAATGGCAGATTTCTCTTCACAAACCATGAAGTCAAGAAGAGTATGGAGCAGAGTGCTTCATGTCCCCCAAGAAAACAAAGTGCATCCAAGTCTGCTGTACTAGGCAAAACTGTTTCTAGTATGAGGGAGAAGTGAAATGCTTCAATGGCAAGAAATAACTAAATAATTTCATGATGTCAAAGGCAACCCTACACAGTATACTAAAAAATATTCTAGAGAGGGACCAAAATGACTCAAACTGAAGAAATGAGAACAGAAAGATCCCCCCAAATAGAGTACTCAGTTAAACACGGGAGAAAAAGAGGTAAATAGTTGTAAGTAAAACTCAGGTCGATCATAAGTCAATAGATTTCAATTATAAACATCAATGTTAATGGACTCAATTCTCCAATTAAAAGAAATAGACTGGAGGAGTGGATAAGGAAGCAAAATCCAACCATATGCTGTATACAAGAAACACACTTAACTCATAAAAAAAACTCATAGGCTTAAAGTTAAAGGTTAGAAAACAATACTACATACTCCAGCACCTCAAAAAAAGCAGGTGTAGCAATCCTATTTGCAGACAGTCTAAACTTCAAACCAAGATTGATCAAATGAAATAAAGGAGGCCACTACATATTTGTCAGGGGAAAAATTCATGATGAACAGGTAACACTCATAAATATGTATGCGCCCAACACAGGAGCAGCAAGTTATATAAAACAAACCTTAATGGACATGAAAAGTCTCATATCCAATACCACAATTTTAACAGGACACCTCAACACCCCCTTATCTGAAAAAGATAGGTCAAGCAGACAAAAACTTAGCAAAGAGGTAGCAGAACTGAACCAGAACTTGGAACAACTGGAATTAGTGGACATACACAGTGTTCCACCCAACGAGTTCAGAATATACATTTTTTTCAGCTAGACATGGGATATTTTCTAAAATAGACCACATATTAATACATAGGTCATGCTTAAGCATATGAAAAAACAACAGAAATTATCCCATGCATATAATCTGACCACAGTGCAATGAAACTAGAAATAAATGACAAAAGGAACCACAAGAAATCCAGAAATACATGGAAATTAAACAACACTCTTCTCAACAACTAGTGGGGTTACAGACAAAATTAAACAAGAAATTAAGCAGTATCTATAATTTAATGAAAATTCAAACACAACCTACCAGAATTTATGGGATGCAATGAAAGCAGCATTTAGAGGGAAATTTATAGAATAGCAGCTTTAGAGGGAAATAAATGAATGCTCTAATGGAGCACCTAAACCAACTAGAAACAAAAGAGCAAATGAAATACAAAGACAAGAGGAAATTGTAAAGGTTAGAGCAGAAATTAATTCAATTGAGATAAAGAAAACAATACAAAGAATTAATGAATCAAAAGCTGATTCTTTAAAAGATTACATAAAATTGATAAGCCCCTATCTAACCTCATCAAAAAGAGAAAAGAACTGAAATTCAAGCAATAAGGAATGAAAAGGGTGAAATTATTACAGACCCATCAGAGATACAGTGTATCATAAATAACTACTTTAAGAATCTTTACTCCCATAGAATTGAAAACACAGACAAAATGGACAGATTCTTAGAAAAGTACAAATTACCCAAACAAAATCAAGAGGATATAAGCACTCTTAATAACCCAATAACAGCCAATGAAATACGAAATATAACGAAAAGCCTATCAACAAAGAAAAGTCCAGGACCTGATGGATTCACCACAGAATTCTACAAGAAATTTATAGGAGACATAATTCCAACACTCCTCAAACTCTTCAATGAAATTGAAATGCAAGCAATTCTTCCAAAATCATTCCTAGAGGCAAGTGTTACACTAATACCAAAACCAGAGAGAGATGGAACTAAAAATGAAAACTATAGGCCAATTTCTCTCATGAACATAGATGCAAAAATCGTCAATAAAATCCTCGCCATTAAAGTAAAACAAACTGTCAAGAAGACACTATGACCAGATATGATTGACCCCAGGGATGCAAGGATGTTTCAATATATGCAAATCTATAAATGCAATACACTTATCAATAGAGACAAAGCCAAAAATCACATTATCTTCTCAATTGACGGAGAAAAGGCCTTTGACAAAGTCGAAAACTCACTCATGTTCAAAGTCCTACAGAAAATTACAATGGAAGGCCTCTACCTCAACCTGATAAAAGCCATCTATGACAATTCAACAGCTCACATAATTATAAGTGGGGAAAAACTGAAGACTTTTAGTCTTAAATCTGGTACAAGGCAAGGATGTTCTGTGTAACCATTGCTATTCAATATAGTTCTGGAATCATTAGCTACAGCCATTAGACAAGAAAGAGAAATAAAAGGAATAAGAATAGGTTAAGAATAAGTAAAACTATCACTACTTGCAGATGACATGATAATCTATTTGGAAGATCCAAAAAATGCCACCAAGAAGCTACTAGAATTAACACACAAATTCAGTAGTGTAGTAGCTTACAAATCAACGCACAAAAGTCAATAGCATTCCTCTACACAGATAACAAATGCACTGAGAGAGAAATTGGAGAAACAGTACCTTTTATGATAGCACCAAAGAAAATGAAATACTTAGGGATTAACCTAACTAAGGAAGTAAAAGACCTTTTCAATGAAAACTACAGTACTCTGAAAAAAGCGTTCCAGAAGATTTCAGAAAATGGAAAGAAGTTCCCTGCTCCTGGATAGGAAGACCCAACATTGTGAAGATGGCCATACTCCCTAAAGTGTTATGCAGGCTTAATGCAGTCCTTATCAAAATACAATCAATATGCCTCACCGACCTGGAGAAATCATTCCTAAAATTTATTGGGAACCAAAAAAGGCCTAGAATTCCAAATGCAATCCTGGGCAACAAAGACAAGGCAGGAGCCATTACAATTCATGACCTAAAGTTATACTATAGAGCTACCATCATAAAATGAGCATGGTATTTGCAAAAAAAAAAAAAAAATAGATCTGAGGATCAGAGGAATAGATTAGAAGATACAAAAGCAAATACAAACACACTCAGCTACCTTATTGTCAACTAAGGAGACAAACATGTTTACCAGAATAAAGATAGCCTCTTTAACAAATGGTGCTGAAAAAACTGGCTCTCTACATGTCAAAAACTAAATCTTGACCTAAGTCTATTACCATGAACTAAACTAAAGTCAAAATGGATTAAAAATCTAAATATTAAAAGAGGAACATTAAATCACCTGGAAGAGCCAAGCGTGGTGGTGCACACCTGTAATCCCAGCACTCGGGAGGCTGAGGCAGGAGGATTTGTGTGAGTTCGAGGCCAGCATAGGCTACAAAAGTGAGCTCAAGGCCAGTCTGAACTGCATAGCGAGACCCTGTCTCAAAAAGACATACATACATAGATAAATAAATAAATAAATAAATAAATCTCCTGGAAGAGAAAATCCTGAAGACACCGGAGTAGGCAAAAAGTTCATGGACAAAAATCAAAATGCACGGTTAACGCTTCAAAGCATCAACACATGGGACCTCCTCCAGCTAAGAAGTTTTTGCACCTCAAAATAAATCACTAACAGAGTGAAAAGACAATCCACAAATTTCAAAAAAAATTTTAACTGATCAGTTTTCAGACAAAAGTCTTCTATCTAGAATTTATAAAGAACTAAAAACTATTAGGGTCCCAAAATTTAAAGACCCAGTCCAGAAATGGGCATCTGACATGAACACACACTTCTCAGAGAAAGAAATTCAGCCAGCTTATAAGTACATGAAGAAATACTCCACATTGCTAGCCATCCATGAAATGCAAATCAAAACAACACTTCCATGTCATCTCACTCCAGAAATGGCTATCTTAAAGAAATCAACGAACAATAAATGTTGGAGAGGCTGTGGGGAAAAGGGAACCCTTCTCCACTGCTGGTGGGAATGCAGACTGGTGCAACCATTATGGAAAGCGGTGTGGAGGATTCTTAAAAAGCTAGAACTGGAAATCCCATTCAATCCAGCTATCCCCATCCTGGGAATTTTCCCAGAAAAGCTGAAAACATCAAACCATAGAAATATCTGTGCACGTATGTTTATAACAGCCCAATTTGTGATAGCCAAGTCTTGGAAACAACCAAAATGCCCATCATTTGAAAAATGGTTGAAAAAGATGTGGTATTTTTATACAACAGAATATTACTCAGCTCTAAAGAATGATAAGTTGGAAGACTTCACATATAAATGGATATATCTTGAACATATACTCTTATGTGAAATAAACCAGACCTACATGTGTAAATATCATATAGTCACCCTAGTGTAAGAACTCTAAAGAAGAAACAAAAAATGAAGGACATAACACAGCTGAATGGAAATCAAAGACATATGGATTAAATGATGAAGTAACTGAAAGCAGAAAATAGAGGAAACATAGCAGGAGCAAAACTATACACATATGTATACAGGATGAATCAGATATTGGTCCTAATAACCTTTAAAAGGCTTTTTACATTGATGATAGCAACATGCCACACTAAATCTATGCTTGAAATGCCTATCATTCTGGTCTTTTAAATGTGTACTGCTTCTAATGTAAACTCAGTTACTTCTATACTCTCTCTCAAATAAATGGTTAGCTAACAAAAAAAAAAAAGTTATTGAGAGTAAGAGACTAGGCAAAATACCATAGGCTTGATAAGCTACAACTTTGTACATCCTTGGATTTCTAAATGTCTGCATAAAAATGTGTAACTGGTTTTATCACATTCTATAGAGATTTATTAGTATATCAATGATTGGCAGAAAATATCAATTTCAAGCTAAGTCTAAGATGTTTGATATTCAGAAAGGCAGTGATGTTGAGTTCAATTACCTATGTTATAGAGTAATAGTATCACGAAGCTTCTCTCCTGGAGGACTGAGAATGTAAGATAACAGATCAAAAATTGGAGAAAAAGAAGGGCCATGAGGATAGCCAACGTTTTGGCCCTAGTCCTGCAAGGTCAGTGTGGACTCAGGACATAAGAGAACCTGTGCTGTAACATCCTATAACTCAGTGGTGTCCCAAATTTTCTGGTCAAGGAGATTATGCGACCTCAGAGGAAAGGGATAAATGAAGTATGGTGTGTCTAAGGAGAGTCACCTAGAGAAAAAAACATTCTCTCAGGCTGTCACAGAAAGCAAGCTGGTCAAGCAATGGCCATGACCTGTCCCGAAAGCTGACACTGACAGCAGTTTTACAAAGCACTGTACATGGTTCCAAAGTTAATCCTGAGGGGATTTGACCTTGGAAGATAAAAAAGATGAATTTTTTGTTATACATGTCTTGTTTTAACTTGCCCTTGATCACCCAGCAGAAAAGCTTAACTATGAGGCATAAAAGGATGAGCTGTAGGAGGCTTAAATCAACAGCCTCCAAGATAGCCAGTTTCACTGGTAACCCAGTGCAATTATGGAACACAGGACTATGTATACAACTACTTCCTCTCAATTCAAAGAGAAGAATTTTTTTCTATGTTTCTTTCCTTACTAATATCAATTAGAAAATTTATCATGTCTACACCCTGTGCTCTGTATAACTACTAAAAGGACAATAATGTGCAATGTGTCAATTATTGCCAATGTACTATTTATGTATTTTGAAACTATCATATTGTTATCTTTCTTAAAAGTAATAAAAATGTTAAAAAATAAATTTAAAAAGAATATCAATACTACATGTGGAAGCTTGCAGAAACAAAGTTTCTAATTCAAAAGTAAGTAGGTACAAGTATTTGGGCAATTATTTTGATTAAATATATTCAGCTCCTATATAAACCACTGAAAATGTGTCAGGTACAGAACAATATTACTAAATGCATTCCTAGGAAAAGTACAAGTCTTCAAAGCACCCATTAATGGATGCCAAGAGATACAATACAATCTTCCTTGAGGGAATCACAAAAGAAAGCAGTGCTAAATTAGATTAGTCAAAGAGGCAGCTCTTAAATATGTATGTTATACGCTGGTGAAACTTCTCTCATTGTAGTATGGTGTTTTGAATGGCATTGGTCTAAAATGCCTGTTGGATCAGCCTTTCTTTTCTTTGGCAGGCTCCGCCCATGCTGACGGTGGGGCTGGTGCTGCATGTGGTACCCAGATTGAACAGTGGTCCCCTAGACCCACCTAAGCTTTCCTAAGCAGGTGCTTTAGACCACTGAGCTATCTCGCCAACCAGACTTCTTTCAGCTAGTCTTCCCCACCACTCCTGTCTCATGACTGCTGCTGAGTCACTGGCCTGTCCAAGGCCAGCCAACTGAGTCAGCAGCTAGGCTTTTCATAGATCGTGAGCATCACAATGAGTCACTCAGTGACTTATGTCACAGTTCATTTCAAAGTTGTCTTCCACCTCCTCTCAGCTAAATTTAATCTGTCTATTTAATCTAAGCTAACGTCATTGTTATTATGTTGTATTGATATTTAAATTCTTAGCGGTCCTTACATCGTAATGTCCTGTGATACTCTCTTTGTTGAATAGAAGTATCTCAGCTTTATGAGAAAGTTATATATTGCACTAGACCAGTGAACTCAGTTTTTAGAGGCCAAGTGTCAGATGACAACCCGAAATCCATTTTTTATAGCAAAGTGCCATTAAAAAAGTGGGGTTTTAATTTAGAAAAAAAAATCATATATTAACATCTTTTTGTCTTAAAAGAGAAGCATAGTAACACATGTGTCCATAGGTTCAGTATCACTGGGCTAGATCTACAAAAATCATTGTTCTTTTTTAAACCAAAGTGAATAGTTTCAGTTTAGAAAGTGATATTCACCTTAAAGACAAAAACCAAGTTGACCTAGAGATGAAAGGTATTTTTTTACTATTTTTAGTAAGTTTGTTTTTAATCAAAAAAACATTCTTTTTATATATCTTGTCTGATGTGAATCTCAAACAAAAATAGGCTAGAGTAACCAACCATTCTAGGCTTGAGGGAGAAGCTAAGGAAGAAAAAAGATAATTAAAGAAAAGAGGTTTGAAGTATCTAGTTTCTAGCCTTCAAGTCATATATCAACTATGAAAGTGAAACATGCAAAGATTTTGGCTCTGTGAGTTTGGCTGTGTGAGTTTGCACACCTTCTTTTCAGCAATAGAATCATTAAACCTATGATAATAAATAAAAAAGTACTTTTTAAATAAAAACATACTTTAAGTCTCTATAAATTCACATATATATGTAACAAAATTTCAGTTCAAATAATACAGTCCATGTCATTTGAGCCAGGGCCAGAGACTGTGCCTATTACCGTCTCTAACGCATGAACAGTGTTTCAGAAGATTGATTCTGTTTGGCCAAGAAGAGAGTAGCTAGTGCCTTCGTCCTACTCTTTCACCACCTCTTGGTGGTAGGGCAGTGGTTTCACTCTAGCAGAGGAAGAATGCTGACCTCCTGTTTCTAGCAGATGTATTCTAAAACAGCATAGCCTAGAAGACAGCTCTCTGTCCAGCTCCCAGTCAAAGGTTCAGATGGAAGGCTCTCTCCTCATTAGGCATTGGAAGCCATGAACCACAAGTCAGAGACTAGGGTTTCTACTGCCTTCTAGTGTTTACCGGGTTAAGTAAGAAAATAAGGATGTGCCAATCTCCATTGCTCACTCTTAGGGTAAAAAAAAAAAAAGTTAATCAGGAAAAAGTAGAATGTATTCCCCACCCCTACATCCCCTAGCCTTAGGTCCAGCCAAGAGAACAGATAAACTGATCCCAGAGGGAAAGCAAGACTTAATGACTAGTACCTCTGCAGAAGTGCCTGAGGGCACTGATTTAATTTAGAACTGTTTCTTCCAAGGGAGAAGTAAAAGCATCTATCCTTGGAAAACTAGAGATCATAGTGGTAAACACTTAGAGACGCAATTGGACAGTAGCAGCTGAAAACGGAATAGCAGCTATCAAAAATTGAACAAGGATGCCAGGAGAGAGCAAAGTCCCAAAGGAGCCTGAGAAGTTCACGCTTCTTGCTAGTGGTCTCAAAGGCTGTCTGCACACTGGAGTACCTGGGGAAATACTAGTCCCTTGTTCAAAAAGCAGAGTAGGTACAAAATCTCCCTGAAATAGGTAGAAGTCTTATTAGTGCAGAAGGTCTCCTCACAGTTCCTGACCTGCCACTGGCTGATGACTGACCTATGCTGACCGAGGAGCAACTTCTAGGATTCTGAGCCTAAAAACTGTTCAATTCTATGGTCTGCACATGAAGCTCATGATAAGAGAAATAAGCTTTATGGAATCACCTAGCAACTCACTGAACTAACAAAATCAAGAAAACCTAACAAGCTCTAGGATGAAGGCCAGAGACTATGGGTTCTGTAACACATTTTAGGAAATATCTAATTTTGTGCACAACAATGAATCATGCAAAGAAACAGAAAAATGCAGCCATGTATACCAAGACAATCAGCAGTAGATGATGGTTTTGAAGTATTCTGTAGGCTAGACTATGCAGACAAATACTTCAAGAATCTAGCACAAATATGTGTAAAGAGCGAAAGGAAACTACACTTACAATATTTAATGTAATATAAGATTCATCAAATATCGAACATTCCTAAGCATTCAGAAATTACAAAAGAGAATCAAATGGAAATTTTGATTGAAATACATACTAATTTTAATGAAAAATTTGTTACAAGGGACCCAAAGGTAATTTTGTTTTTGAAGAAGAAAAATATCAGAAAACTTCAATTAAAAAATTCAGTGTGAAGATCAAAACGGAAAAAGAATAAGACAACTTCGGAAAGCCATTAAGAGCAGAAGCATATGTATAAGTGGGAATAATAGAAGAAAATAAAATAAAAGTACTCAAAGAAATAAAAGTTGAAACTGTCTAAACATGATGAAAAAATTGACACACATGAGTAAATTACACACTAAGAGATCCACACTAATCAAATCATGGTCAAAATGCTGACCAAGGATGAAGGAAAAGCTTGAATCAATAAGAGAAAAATGACAATACATAAAAAGGTACTGAAATAAAATATATTTGGTTTCTGTAGAGAAGTAATTGAGGCCACTCACTTAAGTGAAATATTCTAAATGCTGAAAGAAGTGAGAAAGCAACTAAGAATTTCTGTTATTTCTCTAATGTGAAGATGAAATGCATTCATAGATGAGCAAAGACTGAAGAATTTGTTGCTAGCAAAGATATTTGGCAAGAAACACTAAGACCCTAATACAATACAATATGAAATCAGATAGCTAGATTTATAAAATACAGATACAGATATTATGAAAATATTACAAAAGAGGGGAGAGAAACAGAAGCTAAGGTGAGTCAGCAGAGTAATACAATAACCCAAAACTATAGGAAGTGTTACAGAGTTCCAGAAGGTCAATAATTACTTGTCTTTGTATTTATTCCAGATTAATGAAAACAAATTTACATATGCACTTCAACATGAATAGTTGTTCATTATTGATTCATATTAACTAAAAAGTGAAAACAAATTAATATCCATTAGCTGCTGAATGGGTAAACAAAATATGATGTTTCTATGCAATAAAGTCCCAACAAAATTAAATATAAAGTTTCAAATAATAAAAATGTCTTATATCTTGATTCTTGTAGCAGTTAGACATTACATACAAGATTGAAAAACTTAATTCCTTGGGGCCTGGCGGGATGGCTCAGTGGTCTAAAGCGCCTGCTTGGGAAAGCTTGGGCAGCTTCAGGGACCGCGGTTCGATCCCCGGCACCACATGCTGCGCCAGCCCGGCCATCAGGGTGGGCTGAGCCGGCCATAAAAATGAGTGAATAAACAAACAAAGGTTCTGAAACAAGAAAAAAATAACATTAAAAAAAAAATTAAAAAAAAAATTATCCTACTTAAGGATGTGTTTGTTACCTAATGGATTCTCTTTTTCATCTTTACAAACCCTCCACTTAACACAGAACAATGGTAGGTGAATAGTAAGTATTTATGAAATGAATGCTGTCTAAAACTTTCAATATGATCTGTCTCTTACAAGCTGCTGACGCATTACACCTTAGAGAGAAGCTCAAAGTCATAAGAAATACATGTGTGCATGTACACACATGTACACACACATGGGTGTGTATACACAAATACACGTGCTCACACATGCACGCACACATACACAAATGCACACACAGTGCAAAAGACGGCCCTAGAGTGGGGTATGGGAAACCCAATTGCCGGCAATCTTCTTAAAACCACTCAAAATTGGGCTGGTGAGATAGCTCAGCAGTCCAAAGCACCTGCTTAGGAAGTTTAGGCAACCACAGGGACTGCAGTTCGATCCCCAGCACCATGTGCTGTCCCAGTCCCACCCCTAGCACAGTCTGAGCCAGCCATAACATTTAAAAAAACCCTCAAGATTGATGTCTATTCTAACACAAAAGACATCATTTATTGGATTAATAATGTCCTTTAATCTTCTCTTTCTAATGATGTTACATTCTGAAATCTTAGCTAGGAAATTCATTGCTGTATTTGCAATCGTTTGTCTGTCTGTCTGTCTGTCTGTCCGTCTATCCGTCTGTCTCTGTCTCTCTCTCTCACACACACACACATACCACTCCCCTACTCAGTCGAACAAGGTATATTCTGTCTCTTTCTCAGAATGGTGGGCTTGTGTGTTGAAAGCTTCAAGGAGAATAGGATCACCAGGGACACACAATGAGTTTACTCAATCAAACTTAAAATCTTCCTGAGTGTGTTATTGTCAATGGGAGTCAGGCCCTGAGTCCAGTCCTTGGAATGGCTGAGAAGTCACAGACTTTCTTCCCCATGCGCAGTGGTCCGTGGAGCCCGAACTCACTCCCTCCGTGGACACGAGCATCTGGTAAATGGTGCTCAACCTACCCAAACTGTAGCAGCGCAACTCTTCTTGTGCTGGGCTTTTAAGAGAAAAGGGAAAAGCTATTAATTGCAGGGACTGAAGAACTCATTACAAATTTTCATGTCACCCACACAGCAGATGGCAATGCATGTGTGCGAATAATAACCTAGGGCCGTGAACAGAAAAACAAGCCATCTCCACATGGGGCTCTGTGCCACGGGCATTGCCTTCTTCAAATCAGATCACCACCCTGCCAGCAGGATGTATTTTTAAGCTCAGCTTTGGTCTTCTTTTCCTGCTCAATGACATTTCTCCCTACAGGGTAGGATTCCACCTTCAGAGGATTTCACAATATGCCTGGATATATAGCTTCAATTTCAGCTTGCCTGGTAATCCTCACTCTGTAGAACACACAGAGAGACACATGCATGTGTTCTGGCAACACTGATCTAAGAGTGTCCCAAAATATTGCATTCCCTCTCTCTGGAAAGTATTCATTGCTTCACATATACACTTGCACAAGCCCAGCTAGATATAAACTTTATGACCAGACTTCTTAAACTTCCACATGCATGTGTTTGCCTGGATGGTGTGAAAGCCAGCTTCTTTCCTGACAGTGAGAAAGAAGCCTGACAATCCGCTGCTCCAGGGACCGCCCTTGGAGCAGCAAGATTCTAGAAGTTTCCCCGATGCTATCCTTCCCCTGTAGACTCCATGACTTTTCCAGGCCCACGACTGCTTTGACTGTGTTTCCCCTGGCACTGTCCATGTTGTATTACAGTTTTACTTGTTCACATGTCAATCAGCCTAGGAGTTACGCCCTTTTCAGCTTTGCTTCATCACTGTGTGGGGTGTACCGTATATCTGAAGCATCTGAGATTTCTCTGCTGAGTGCATGGTGTTGGCTATACAGGTTTTACTAATTTGTGGAAGATGAAACCATATAGAGGTATTTCTAATTAAAGTTTTGGAGTTAGTCATTTTGGAAAGATGGAGCCCAAGCTGTACACATTAGATTTGTTGAAACATACACAGCTTTATTTGCCACATAAATTTTTTTTTTCTTGCTGCGTCCTACAAAAGATAGAGGATATTTGGAACCTTTTTATTGTGAACAATAGCAGTGATCATATAGTAATAAATAGGCAACTGATCCATATATAAATACAGAGTCCAAAAAGGTACAAATCACAAGGTCTACAAAATTCAACCACCACTAATACTTTGCATAAAGGAATTCTTTGTGGAAAGGGGCATCATTTTCAAGATGTGAGGGGGACAAACATCAGGCAAAAAAGCCCATTTTGTGACACTGAACACAGGGCAGGAGCAGGTGGCATGTGTTCAGTTGAAGGCTTATGAATTGCAGCTTAAGAAAGATAATATCATACCAGGGAAAGTTTTCTATTCCAAACTGCAGATATTAGTCAGTTCAGACGTTTTTCTTCTAGGCTGGAGGTCCCAGAAGTCATCCTTAGCTGTGGTTTCCAAAAGAGAACATACAAAATGCTGAGAAGTAAGAAGGGACGACTGTGGTGGTCGTAAAAATCATCTTCAGAATGATATTCTACCATCAGGTTCTCCATTTCACAATAACTGTAGTTACAAGTTATACCTGTGTCTCCATCCAGTCACAATAGCACAGGACTTAGAGCTGATTGCAACACTAGTGGTAATTTCTCTAAGAGCTCTATCTGAACACTATAGGAAAATCAAGTCTCCCCTATCAGGGAATACCCCTCTCCGTGAGATCCGAGGGAGGACAGCACTCAAAGTTAGAACCATAGTTAGAAGCGCAGTTATGCGAAGCTCATCTATGCATGGCTTTATGAAAACTGCCTGTTGAGCTGGGAAGGCTGAAGTTAATTAACTAACTCCGAAGTCATTCACTGTGATCAAGGTGAAGATGCGGAAAGCAAAGTCGTAGGTCAAGGTGGAGGCCTGAACGCTCACCTTCGCAATCCGTGCAGAGGCAACACGCCTCACCGATGAGGTTACCTTGAAGCGCCTTGGCGGCCAAAGTCTTCCCCCTCTGCAATGCGGATCTCCTTTGCAGTTCTCTCCGTTCTCAGTAGGAGGCAGTGTTGAACAAGTGTAAACAATCTGTACTCCAGTAGTAAAGATTTGGACTAGCATCCCAGTTGTGTGGCTTTTAAAGGACTCTGTTCCACAATATGGAAAGTGGGGACAATAATGTCCTCCCCAGCAGTTGGTATGGAAACATGGTGAAATGACTTTCTATAGGAGTGGCTCAGCGTATGGCAGCCTTTGCCTATACAAGTGCTCAACCAACATCAGACATCCTTGTATATGGTGGAAGTACCTGGGTAGTGCTTAATGCACTTCCCATACAAACAGTCTGAGAACGAATGCACTCCTTATTCCTCTCCTGGAAGTTTGGGAGCCTTGAAGTCTCGACCTTAAAAAAAATTGCTAACCCTGAGGTCCTCAATCACCTTCAGTTTATTGGCAGGGCCACACTGACCAGCACAATGCTGCCCTCTGCTGATGGGGGTGGCTAGTGCAGACAAGGCGTTGCCTGCCACAGGCTTGAAAGGGGAGGGTCCAGAGGCAGCTACTTCCTCCCCATTCTGCACAGATGAATGGCTTGGTATAAAGCGGAAAGAGCTGGATTAAAAAGAACTTAAGGCCTACTATGGTGCTCATTGGATTTCCACTCTTGGAAACTCTCCTATTGCCTGGACATCAAATACCCAGTGGTCCTACTAAGGGACAGTGATGATTCACCTCAACCCACCCAACGAAGCTCACCATGCTGCCCCCAGGTCAAGATGGCGGTGGCCTCTGTGAAGCCTCAGAAAGCTGTCTCTCAGGACCTCCGGCCTTTGGTGTGAGCAGCTACTCCGGCTCATCACTGGCAGGAAGCTGTGGCTGACAAAGTGATAGCAACAGAACACTCTCCCTGGTCTTAACTCATCGGTTTTCTCAGAAGGACCATGCTCCTATACTGGGATACTGCATAGGGTTAAATGCAAATTCCCTTGATCCAGAAACATCAGATCTAGGCTTAAAATAATAATAAAACCGAGAAGCTGTGGTCCTCATCGCTCTCTCCCCATTCTAGGAAGTGTAAGAAATGTTCCCGAGTGCTGTTGGATGGGAGTCTGTGCTCTCCCTGACAGGAGGTTGGCGGAGCGTGGAGAGCTCACCGCAGCGCTGGTCGGGCCTCAGCTCTGTGGCCTCTGTTAGGAAGCTGTGTTCACGGCAGCTGAGGAGCGGGCACCACAGGCCAGGCTGCCTCCGGGAGTCTTGGGCAGGTGCTGACAGACAGCTCTTAGTGCTCTGTGGAAGGAGGACGTCTTCCCCCACTCTGGATATGCAGTCCCTGGCCCGGCAGGGAGTCCCTGCTAAAGTCCTGATTCAGCGATTTCAGCCAGTTGTCCAAACAGTCTGGAGAAGGGCGGCCGGTCCTCTGGTTTCTGGAGATGAAGACAGAGAATGCTGTGAGTTCCTCACACTTTCCTATCATAGCTGAATCCAAAGCAAACCCACATCCAGCAGCAGTGCCCTTTGCTAATTTAAAATATGCCTCTGTGTAGGGTTTTACTGGCAGCATTATGCCCTCGTTAATGGCAGGTTTGCTACAATCAGATGGTCTGGTTTTAAATATCAGCTTCACTTATAGTTAGCTATATGAAAGATTATACAACTTATTTGAGCCTGTTTTTATTATCTCTAAAAAGGAGATGCAATAATACGATCATCTTGAGAATTCAATAAATCATGCATAATAACACATCACAAAATTAGTGTTAAATACCAGAGAAAAGAGAAACACTCCAGTGTCTCACAAAATATAACAATTTTGTTAGATAATAATTATTTTTATGAGGAAAAATGTAAAAATTTTAATGAAAGAAATCGACAATCTAAATAAATGTAAAGACATTTCATATTCATGGATAGTGATAAGATGGCAATTCTTTGAAACTTTTTTTTTTGTTTTTTCTTTTGTCTTTTGAGACAAGGTCTCCCTGTGCAGTTCATGCTGGCCTCGAGCTCTCTTTGTAGCCCAGGCTGGTCTCAAACTTGCAATGATCCTTCTGTTCCAGCCTCGCAGTGCCTGGATCACAGGCATGCACCACCACTCCCACCTTCGCAACTTGACCAACAACAACTGCAGTGAAAATCCCAGAAACTTATTGGATGGATACTGACAAGCTGATTCTCAAATTTATATGGGGAGGCAAAGGACTCAAAGAGCCAGTATGATAATGGCAGAAAATCAGAAGATGGATACTACCTGATCTAGGGACTTATCATAAAGCTACAAAAATCAGTATGGTGCTAATGAAAAGAATGAACAAACATAAATGGAACAGATTAGAGAGATGAGAAATAGATCCATATATATCTGGTAAACTGATCTCTGCTCAAAGAATAAAGACTAATGGGAAGTCTTTTTGACAAACCCGTGCTAAAATTATTGGACATCCATATCAAAGTAATGATTCTAGAAAAAGACACTACACCTTTCACAACTACTAATTCAAAGCTGGCTAACAGAATAACTCTAAGGTAGAAAACTATGCAACTTCCACCAGGTAGCACAGGAAACAGCTTGGGTGTCTTAAGACAAAACCTTACAATTTTTGCAGTGAGTTTTTAGGTGTAATGTCAGAAGCACAATTTATGAAAAGTAGAATGCTGTTGAACTTTGTTAAATTAAAAACTTCTGTGAGGAAGACACTGCTAAGAGAATGAAAAGATGAATTATACACTAGATGAAAATATTTTTAGGTTGGCGAGATAGCTCAGTAGACTAAGTGCCTGCTTTGGCAAGTTCAGGGATCAGGGTTCAATCTCTGGGCCCGCAGGTCTTGCCAGCCCTGCCCCTAGGGCATGCCGAGCCATTGATTGAGTCCAGGCATGGTGGTGCTTGCCTGTAATCCCAGAACTGGGGAGGCTGAAAACAGGAGGATCGCTATGAATCTGAGATGCTTAGTGAGACCCTGTACTAAATACATAACATATGACAAGGAACTTGTACACAAAAATATACAAAGAATTTTAAGACTCAATAAGGAAATGGAAGTTGAAAAGGGGGTCAAAGAACTACACAGCCATGTCCCTAAGAAGACCCCCAGAGGGCAAGTACGCACATGAAGGGCCACAGAATGTCATTTGTCATTAGGGGAACGCAAATCAAAACAAAAATGAAGTGCTACTGCACCTCATAAAAACGACTGTTGTACAACACAGAAAGCATGGACATGGTGAAATAGTATAGCCATCATGGAAGCCAGCCTGGCCGTTTCTAATAAAACTAAACATAGCTTTACCATACGATCCACAATCACACTCCTAGGCATTTATCCGCTTGAGCTGAAAATTTATGAACATAAATAGATCCACACGAATGGATCAGTCTACATATAAACATTTATAGCAGCTTTATTTATAAATGCTGAAAATGGAAAGTAGCCAAGATTTCCTTTAGCTGCCAAAAGGAAGCAAACAGCAACTATCCACACAACTAAGTACTATTCAGCAGTATAAAGGAGCTATCGAACCGAGAAAAGACATGGAGAAACCTTAAATTCCTGTTATTAAATGTGAGAAGTCAGCTTACGAAGGCTGTACACTGCTTCAGTGCTATGTGTGACATTCTGTAAAATAAAAGCATGGGGACAAATCCATAGTTGCCAGGAGCTTGGACATGGAGGAAGAGAGTGGAGGAGGAACCCAAGAGCAATTTAGAGAGAAGTTAGTCTCTATGCTACTGTCATGGCGGACACATGGCATTGTGCGTTTACCCAGACCCAGAGAACTCCACAGCACCAAGAGTGAGCCTTGCTGTCAACTATGGACTTCAGTAATAATGCATCAGTAGAGGCTCATTCACTGTTACACATGTACCAAAATCAGGCAAAATGTTAACTAGAGAAAACTACTGATGAGAAAGATAGAGAACTTTCTGCACTCCTAGGTCAGTTTTCTGTAAACCGGAAATGTCTGAAGAATAGTCTATTAATTAAATAATTAAAGTTGAAAGAGCAAAATGTGAAATGCCAGTTGCCGTTATAATAATATTATCTAATCCTATGAAGTGACCGAGACCCATTTCTGTAAGGCTCCACCCAGCCCTGACTCTCCCAGTCCCAACCTGCTTTCCACAGAAGTGCTGCTCTCTGCCGGGAATTCAGCTCAGCACTGAGGCTGTTGTCAGCCAATACAGGATGCTGTGGAGGAAACAAGGTAGGACAGCCAATTTTGCAGGTCCTGGGGACATCTGGAGACACCTGCGGGGCTAGAGTGGACACTGCCAGGACTCCACCCACCAAGGTGCAAGACTGCCAGAGAGCTCTGAACACCAAGGCATACTGAGTCCTCCCTGCCTATGGCATGGCCTTCTCCTGATCCCTAGAGAAGGACACGCTTCTCTATTGGGACAGACAGCTGCCACACTGTCTGCCTGCCTGCACCTGGGCACAATACGTTCTATGCCCTGTTGACGTTTTGCAGCCTGGTGGTCCTTGCTATACCCTCTCCCCCAGTGACCCTCTGTACCTACGTAAGAATATTCCCCCTTACTGCTGTTCAGTGAACTGAATTTGCATTGACTCTCTACTTCAGCAAACTTCCACTTCTAGCAACAATGAACAGTTTTCTAATTTATCAAAAATACCTAAGATGTGTGTTGCAACAGCTGAAGGCATAGCCTACTACGGCAGCACAGGGTCAGCTGTCTGGGAGAGTATGGAGCAACTACAAACCGTGAATTACTAAAGACTCATGGGAACCTTCCTTATGCCATTTCAATACTCTCACAGCATAGCGTATTGCTCTGCCTCTATCTCGTGTACTTTAATAGTTCTAAGAGGGTATAGACTGTCGTCTCTCAGAAAACTGAGATCCAGCACTGGGGATGTAGCTAAGTGGTGCAGAACTTGCTAGTGCGTGCAAGGGCCTACTTTCAATCTCCAGCACCACAATAAAAAGGCAAAAACAAGTTGAAGTCTGACCCCATCTTTGTCTTTGAAACTATGTTTATGGCTTGTGCGATTATATAATAAATTAACTTTATAATTAAAGTTGCTGTTATCTCTGTTATGGATAGGAAATCTAGTTAGTAGACTAAAAAAGAAAGGAAGAAAGAAAGAAAGAAAGAAAAGAGAGGAGGTGGGAAAAAGGAAACTCATAACCTGCTGCTAAGAAAGTGAACTACACTAGTCATGATGGAGGACAGAAGTTCTTCAAAAACTAAAATTAGAGCTACCTTGTGTCTCAGGAATCCTCCTTTGGGGCACACCCACAGGGGAATCTAAATCCACATCTGGAAGACATTACCCACATGCCCTTGTCTGCAGGAGCACAATTTGCAATGGCTAAGTGTTATGGTTTATGTCTAGTGGTCCCCCTGAAGCCTCATGCAGTCATGGGTAGGGACTTCTACAGACTGAGACTTGACTCATGAGTCACTGGCATTATGTGTTTTACCTACTGATGAGATTATTAGTCTGAGTACTGCTGGGAATTATAGGTGTGGCCTGAGGCAGATAGGCTAAGGCAGAGAGCCTGGTGTAATTTAAAGAGAGACAGAGAGACAGACTAGAGCTGTTGCTTTCTGTTCCCCTGGTTGTTACGTTGCCTCTGTCGCCATTGTTGCTGTTCTGCTACCATGAACTGGATGCTCTTTGCCCTGTTCCACTCAGCCTTGGGCCAGCTGAATATGGACTGAAACCTCCACAAACTGTAAGCTAAATAAACCTTTCCCTCCTTCATTTTGGGTGTCAGGTATTTGTCCCAGCAATGAGAGAAAAGTAAGACACTAAGGCATGGAGTCAACTTAGGTGCCCATCAGCAGATGGAAGGGTGATACTTGGGGTACATGTGCACCACACAAACCCATAAACAAGGTATCCTACCATGCACAGCAGGACAGACAGAAACAGAAGACATCTGTTACCTACAGTAAGTCAGACAGAAAAAAAGAACCCTCAGTACTGCACGTACTTTCTCATGAACGAAAGCTAACAAGTTAGGCTGATAGTAGGGCAGCAATTATGGGTGGTAGGAGAGGGTGGAGTAGGACAGAGCCAGGTTGTACAAAGAGACCCAAAACATGGATGGGAAGGAGCGAGCGCTTTATCCTCCTGCATGATGGGGTGACAAATTCTCAATGCTTATTATGTACTCAATGAATAACTGAAACAAAGGGCTTAAAAGCGCTAACTCTCCAGTAACAATAAGGGGCTGAAAGTGTTAATTGCCTTGATGTGATCAGTTTACATTAGGTATATGTATTGGAATAGCAAACTGTACACAATTCATGCTTATGATTGCTGTGTGTTAGTGAAAATTTATTTTTATACATTTAGGAAGACGGACATGCTTGTCAGAGTCCCTTCTTGGTTCTCAGCTCGGCCTAAGAAGTCTAAATTTACAATCCTAAAACCACGTTACTGGAATTCCACCAAGTTAATTCCAATCTACCATTCCCAGTGCAACCCACGGCAATAACAAAGATAACAAGACCATATATATATATATAATTATTAGGGAGCCAAGGGGCCCTAAGTCCCACCATGAAGATGGTTCTCTGGAACCAAGATAGCGACCCAGGGCTGCACTCGGGTTTCATTCACTGGAGAAGGGAGAGTGGCTTGCGAAAGGGAATTGTGGGAAGAAGGTCAGCAATGAAGGGAGTTGTGGGAAGGTGATAGGCATTGAAGGGAATTGTGGGAAGAAGGTGAGCACTGTGAGCTGGACTAGGTAGGAGGCCTGCATTCACCTCCTCCATATTGAGAGATATGCAAAAGAAGTAACTTGCATTATGCTATTGTGATATCTAATATTTTGGGGATCTGGCACTTCAACTCTGATGTGTAATCTTTTCAAGCCCCAGGAAGTCATAGCCTCTATCTCGAGGCTCGACCCCAGCTGACACTATGGAGCATTGGCTCTTCGTCCTGTTATCAGGGAAACACGTGTGCCATCTTTTAAAAGTACCACCAGTACTTGGGCTAGACCAATAACGCCAATTGAAAAGATAATGAGATTTTGGAGATCTGATGCTTCAGTTCTGATGTGTAATCTTTCAAGCCCCAGGAAGTCACAGCCTCTATCTCGACGCTCGATCCCAGCTGACACCGTGGAGCACTGACTCTTCGTCCTGTTGTCAGGGAAACACGCATGCCATCTTCAAAAATGACCACAGCACCTGGCTAGACCATTACACACTGCTTAAGGCCAATTGAAAGGATAATGAGAAGTCCTAGCCCGCTCTGTAGATTTCAATAGGAGGGATTAGGGTCAGGCTCAGTCAAAATGGAGGCAGTTGCTCTTCTTTCAAGGAGAGCTGCTCGGGCGGTCCTCCACACACGCTAAACATCCTGATTCCAAAACTACACATTGTATGAGTTATTACATCTACTGAATGATCTCACTGTACCCTACACATACATACAACTAAAATAGTAATTTGAACATTCTGACTCTCGAAGTTAAGTTATACGCCCGCGGATCGATTTGATACGTCCCTTCTGCCTCACCCTCCTGAGGGCCCCTTTCTCTGTGGGCGGAGGCAGCCCTGCTGTTGCGTATTAGATCGCAGGGAAACCGCCGTCTACTGACCTCCTTCCAGCAGAGATTCATGACCTGGTAGACGTGAGTCGAGGCTAGTCGAGGCTTGTACAGCCGGAAGCCGGTGCTGATGTCCTCCACCACCTCCGAGTTGCTTCGGTTTTCGTAAGGGATTTTTCCTTCGCTGAAGACTTCCCACATTAGCACTCCTGCAGACAACGGTGACGACCAGACTGTTGACAGCAGCGCCCCCGGGTGGCGAATGAGCCCCCCCCCAACAACAACACAGGTTCACTGGGTAGAAATCAAGGCCCCTGCTCCAGACCTACCACACACAGCGGAGGCTTCATAGGCCTGTTCTATTTCTGTTCTGCCCTTTTCTGTTACTTTTTGGTTTTGTAAAAATTTTAAACAATTCATAATTTCCTAACTTTCTCAACAGTGAAGCATATTCAAGTCCAGCTCTTTGGGACATGTAACTAAAAAGCCACACCTCAGAGTCTCAGGGGAAGAAAACTCCAATGTCCACATGTGATCTGAGTGAGTGGAGTAGGCGGCATGTGACACAGTGGGCCTCGGTGAGGACTGTGGAAAATCAGGGATCAAAACTTTCGCCTAGCTGGGCGTGGTGGCTCACGCCTACAATCCCAGCACTTGGGAGGCTGAGGCAGGAGGATTGGTGCGAGTTCCAGACCAGCCTGGGCTATAAAAGTGAGCTCAAGGCAAGCCTGAACTGTGTAGGGAGACCCTGTCTCAAAAAGACAAAAAAAAAAAAAAAAAAAAGAAACCACAAAAAAACAAAAAACCTTTCTCCTTCAGGGCTTGGAGTGGGCTGATTGCTGGAGTGCGGCACATGGAAATGGGACTCAAGATTGCCCAGATTTCTGACATTTCTTAAAAAAAGATGTCAGGTATTGATGATTAAAAATGGCAACTTAGCATAGTAAGATCTTGTCTCAGAAAAAAAAGGGAACTCGATTTGAGTTTTAAGATTATGCTGAAAATCCACTCTGAATCTTTTTGAATCTTGATATGCCATCACAAAAACAGAAAATTCCACAGCATGAAAACTTTATTTATGTGCACGATTATTAAAAAAGATTGTATAAAACTGCATTCAGGAGGACTGGGGATATAGCTTTGTAGCATAAGCACATGCCTGGCAAGGACAAGGTCCTGAGTTCAATCCCCAGTACCATAAATAAATAAATAAATAAATAAATAAATAAATAAGCAAATAAAGCACAAATGATTTTAAAAGATCATATGATAATGTTGGGGTTGGGGAGATAGCTCAGTGGTCTAAGCAGCTGCCTGGAAAGTGCAAGGACCTGGGTTCAATCCCTGGTTCCATATGCCCTGATAGCCTTGGAATTCCTGGTGTGCCAAGTGAGACCCTGTACCTGATAAATAAATAAAAATTTTAAAAAATTACCTTGAGTCTATGCATATAATGTGTATATGAAACAAATGGATTTGTGTTTAGATTTGGTCAGACCTCCTTAGGTATATCAGCATACCTAAAGGAAACTAAAACACTTATTTGGTTGCAAATATTTCAGATAAAGAGATTCAACCTGTATTACATTCTTTGTAGACCCAGCAAGATATACCTCTGGGCTGTCCATTCTTGACCTCTGATTCCATCCCTGTGTTTATTTATCCTCAACAGGAGGCCACAGCCAGCTTTATTTTCCTCCTATGTTCATATTCATAGGTCAGCAGGTCATGTGACCTCACCCAGGGTTTTCCGAGTTATAATCTCCAAAACAGATGCATAAAAACCATCTCAGAAACTGGTTCACATAGCAGATTTCTGTGGCTCAGGCCAGGCTGCCCAGGTCACAATTCTGGGGCGCTCTTCAGAGAAGCCTGAGGAGTTGGAAACTCAAGGCCTGGCTACAAGTAGGACCAGTTAACGCCCCAGATGCCAGGATTTCCAGGGAGATTCATGCTGGAAGTGGAACATGGCTGCAGTGTGTGTGGCAAGGAAACAGCTGCTTTCATAGAAGGCCTTCTTTTACACAGACTGGGACCCTAGGTAAAGTTCAAAGAAATTCCTTGACTGGTTCAAATATCAAAGTTAATTAGGACTCAAAATTTAAAAACTTAAAAAAAGTTAAAGCACTTTTTGACTAAGCCCAGTGGGGGCATGGGGACGAGTGCTTGTAGCCCTCCCAGACCTCTTGCTGCCTTGATTTCCCCAAACTCATCACTGAGCCATTTCTGCTCTGCACCCAGCCATCAGCCTCATTTCAGGGTGGCTTTCAAATGCCAGTCAGGCAAGGATGATTTGTGCCCAGTGCTTCTTCCATCAAGGACTGTAGCAGAAAGTTCCTGGGCTCCCATCCTGCGGCTGAGTAAGCCCTTCTCACAGCATCTGGAGGTGCAGGTGCCAGGATGGCCGTGGCTCCAGGTGTCTCTGTGGGGCGTTGGCTTGGTGTGGACCCCCTACCTCACCTATGGGAAGAGGACCGACTAGGGCCCTGACTCTCCCGTCATAGGCACTGGGAGAGGACAGTCATGGAGAAGGATGTCAGCGTGGTTTCTTCCAAGTTCATCCTATGGCTTAAACCTGGCTAACAAAGTAGCAGCCAAGGGGGCTGAACGGAACTGCTCTCAGGAATGCATCTGAAAGCTTCACCATTAACAAACTTCTTGGCTCTTGACCCTAAAATGCTAAAGATGTTTAGTTTTTCCTAAAATACATGATTAGCCAGGCTCCCCTGCTTTCTATCACTAGAATCCCTTTTAAACGCTGCCTAGCGGGCCAGAGAGATTGCTCAGTAGAATAAGTGCTTGCCTGGCAAGTACAGGGCCCTCAGTTCAATCCTCAGTACTGCAATAAATAAATAAACAAATAAACTCTGCTTAGAGGGGGCAAGCACAGCCTACAGTTTCGACCACAGTAGAGATCTCCTCCCCCTTCTCCTCCTCCTCCTCTTCCTCCTCCTCTTCCTACTTCTTCTCATCATCCTGCTCTTTCTTCTTCTCTTCCTCTTCCTTCTCCTCCTTCTTCAGATGTAAGTATGTATGTATGTATGTATGTATGTATGTATGTATTTGGTACAGGATCTTGTTATGTAGCTTGGAGTTATAGTGATCCTCCTGTCTCAGCCTCCCCAGGGCTGAAATTACAGGCAGGTGCCACCATGACTGATTCCAGGCTGGTACAGTGCACCTGGGGTACCAGGGTCCGCCGTGCATATGGTGCTGGCAATTTAACCCGGGTTCTTGAGCTCGCCAGGCAGATTCTCAGATTCTCAGACAGGGAGCTATCTCCCCGGTCCTAGAGGCCTATTTGTAATTGAAATACAAGAGGTAATCAGGTGTACTTTTGTGGCTGCCTTGCACTGGGGCTCCTCTGGGAAGTGCCCTGTAGAGCCCCATGTGCTTACAGGCAGGACTTCGGAAAGAGACCAAGAGGGCAATGTCCCTGGCTAGCTGTCAGGATGTGGGGCCCAGCTGGAAGAGGCAAGTCCCTGGGTATGGCCTGGGAGGGTCTGCTCCGCCCTGCTCTGCCCCCCTCACCTCTGGATCTCTGAAGTGCCTGGCTCTCCCCCTCTGTGCCCCTCTGTCCAGCCACCTCTGCCCTGGAGCCGCGCTATATAACCTTGAGCCAAATGAACCTCTCGAGAGTTCTTGAAGCGGCAGGTGTCTGGTGTTGCGTCTCAGCGACAAGAGAGCCACTGGGACGCCTGAGCATGCGCACCCTGTGACTCCAGTAACGAGGCCGCTCTGGTCGGAACTTGGAGCACCTCCCGGCCCGTGGGATGAGTGCCTCGTGCATTCATTGCTGCCTCACTCCTGGCTGGCTGTGCTACTTAGGAATCCCCATTTCTTCCTGTGGCCTGACAACTGCTCCCGCTTCGGTTGTCCTGCCAAGTTAGTGTTCCTGTCGGTGGCCAGATCACGCCTTCGTGCTGACCCTGCTTCCTGGCTCTGTGGGCTGTGACAATTCCCTCTCATGGTCCCTTCCCCAGACTGCGTGACCCACAGCACACTCGTCGTCCAGCCCCCAACGCGCCACCCCATCGCTGCCTTTTGAACAGCGCTGTTATCTCCCGCATGACTACATCTCCTGTCCATGAGCTTTCAGGTGCAGCTGTTCCTTGCCTCGTCTCATCCCTCAAAAGTGAGCTCCAGGGGATCAAGGCTTTTTATGTCCTATGCACTTCAGCGGTCTCAGCACCTAGATGAACCCCTGGCATCAGTACACGCTCACAAGAAACTACTGCTGTGTGACTGAAGTAGCCATGGAGGGTTGACCACAGAAACAGTGTTGTACCAAAAACTCCTCGCCTTCCAGGTACTGATGCTCTGCTTTCCGGATTCCTGCTGCTTTTGACATCATGACAGTCACAGGCCCCCATGGGGACAGAAGACAAACTGCTGGGTCCTTAAGTTACCCTTTGAAAGCAATGCGTGTGCCTGAGTGCGTGTGTGTGTGTGTGTGTGTGTGTGTGTGTGTTTTCCTCAGGCATACAAGACCTTAATTTTTTTTCCCCTAAACATTGTGACTCACTTGGGACTACAGATGCTTGACAGGTATCTAAAAATAGAACAAAGCTGATCTTATTTTGTAACATCAAATCCTTCCCGACCTGTGGGTAGGAATGTTAGTCATTTAGAGAACGCTTGTCTCAAAGTTGGTGAAATAGCATTTATTAGGCCTAATTTACGTAGTCTGACTCGTCCCTCCTCAATAACCAGGCTATCAAGATTAATTACAGGGTCATTCATTTACACTGGGAAATCCTCATTCTCCTAAACCTAAGGTCACTTTGGATTCCGTCAGAGCCTCCCGGGACTGAGTCGGCCCCAAGCAGAGTCAGGGGGAGCTGATGAGTCATCAGGGCTGCCCCAGAGGTGCAAACCCAGGACAGTGGTGACCCACAGTGGTGGACCCAGCCCACCACAGTGTCCCCAAAGCCTGGCCTCTGCTCTTTCACACACACACAGTCTGACCCACGTCAGTCAACCTGTACCAGCTTCCATTTCTCAAAGTGAAACCCTTTCCCTGTTTTTTCTTACTTTTCTTTGCAAGGGGTCTGGATTAATGTTTGTCAGAGCTGTGTACCCCTTTACTTTATCTTTTGTGTTTAAAGCTTTCCTAGTAGCTTGTGCTGAATGCCTTGGGCTTAATCTCTTTATCATCGAGGAGAAGATCCACACTAGCCACTGATACTACCAGAATACTAATTCCACTTTCGTTTTCATTTCTTTCCTAATTTAAAATCTCCAGTGGCGGGGATGGGGAGATAGCTCAGTAGAGTAAGTGCTTGCCTGGCAAGTGCAAGGTCCTGAGTTCAATCCCTGGTACCACACACATACACAAAAAGTCTCTGGGAACAATCATAAGGGCCCCTACATACACTTGAGGGCTGTCCCAGAAAAACTCTAGAAGGGACACCCTCCCCATACCGAGGCCAAGGTAAATGGCCCCATATGATAAAGGAATGGGCGGCCCCCGTCCCAAGCACGTGGGCAGGACCAGCAGGTTACCCACCAAAAGACCACACATCCGACTTGCTGCTGTAGCGACTGAAGGAGAACACTTCCGGAGACGCCCACTTTACGGGGAACTTGGTGCCCGTGGAGCTGGTGTACTGATCGTCGAGGACGAACCTGGGGATAGCGGGGGTGGGGGTGGGCGGGTCAGGCCATCCAGGAGCCCCAGTCCCATCGCTGAGACTCTGGACACCACCTTCCCATGTTACCTTGTCATCCCAAAGTCGGACACCTTGATGACCTGGTTTTCTCCCACCAAGCAGTTCCGGGCGGCCTGGAGAGGAGACAACAACAGAGAGAGTTGTAGATGGGTGTCAGCGACAGAGGCACCGGGGGCCTTCGCTTTGCTGTGTGCGGCTGTGCAAGCGCTGCAGATGCCCACTGAGCTTCGCCGCGCCTGCTAGAAGTAAGCGCAAGGCGGCATGGGACTGGGTAAGGCTCTCTATTAGGAAGAGTAAGCTTATCTGGCTCCCGGATCCTAATTAGAGGATGGATCCAGATGTCGTCTAATCAGGGTTCTGCTTGTACACAGCCTGCTGCGACAGAAAGGCTGACACCATGGGCAACGGGAAGAAATCGATTCCCATTAGATTAATGTGGGCTATTTTGAGGTGGTTCAGCCTCTTAGAGCTGCTCCTGCGTAGGGAGTCCTGGCCCCTAATCAGCACACAGAGGCTCTCTGGAGATAAAAGTCTCCAGCAGAAGGAGTAGCTGTTAGGTTCGTTTTGGAAGAAAGCAAACCAAGACTGAGACCCTAAGTTAGAGGAAAGGTGGGGTGAGAATGCAGATGCGCATGCTCAGGGAATAGTCTCCCACCAGCTCCTGAAGTGGGTGGGAAAGATGCGGAGGAGCGGGGAGGAGAGGCAGTGAGCGCTTTGGGCTTCACTAATGCGTCCTCACTCCTGGTAGTTCCGCGTTTCAGTGGGATGGGCCTCTTCCTCCTCTACCAGCAGGGCACGCACGTACCAGATCTCTGTGGATGACACACGCTTTTTCCAGGTAGGCCATGCCCTCGCACACGTCCAGGCACATTCCCAGCAGGGTCTCTGCTGCAAAGAGCCCCCTCTGGTTGCGCAGGTAATCCGACAGGCAGCCATGCTCCATAAACTCAAACACCAGGCAGAGGGGAGCCTGCTCCAGACATACACCATAGAGCTGGACCAGCTTGGGGTGCGAGAGTTTCCTGGAGGAAGAAGACACGAGTGAGAATGGGCCAAGCTCAGCCTTTCAAAAGTCCCAATATTTTATGGCACTAAACAGCTTAGTACCACTTTGTCAAGCCACAAAATACAAACAGTGTCACTGGAGTCAAGGCCTAAAGAGGGCAGGAAATCAGCTAGTCTGCAAGATAAACAGGGGCAGATAAACCCATACTCCCAACCACAGCAGGCCTTCAAAACCAGGGTGAGGAGGTTCACTGTTCTCCACGCAACAGGAGCTGTGCTTGGGTTTGGGTGGGCAGGGGCGCTCTGTGACATTACGTAATACGCCCCACCCCAGGGGTCTGCAGAGCCTTGCTGTGGCCACCTACATCATGACTTCAGCCTCCTCGATGAAGTCCTCTTCAGACATCGCGCCCTCCCGGATGGTTTTGATAGCCACCTTGTCCTTGTGGAGCCAGTAGCCCAGGTGGACCAAGCCAAACTGCCCACTGCCGATCTCCTGCACGAAAGTGAGCTCTGAGGGGTGGATGACCCATTTCCCTGGAGGAGAGAGGACGGTGTTTCAGGGCATGCAAATAATAAGTCACAGGAGTATCCAAAAATGTCAGTCTTCTCTGGAATTTTAGCCTAACGTTATTGCAACACAAAGATGGCAAATAATGGTGTTAATCCTAAACATGGAACTATCACAGGGGATTACTTTTCTGCAAAAAAAACAGCAATAGGGAATTCGCATTCAAAATAATCAGAAATGTATGTGTGAAAGGGGGCCCGGCGGGATGGCTCAGTGGTTTAAAGCGCCTGCTTGGGAAAGCTTGGGCGGCTTCAGGGACCGCGGTTCGATCCCCAGCACCACATGCTGCGCCAGCCCTGCCCTTGGGGCGGGCTGAGCCAGCCATAAGAATGAGTGAATAAACAAATAAAGGTTCTGAAACAAGAAAATAAATAAAGAAATTAAAAAAAAAAAAAAAAGAAATGTATGTGTGGAGGTAACATGGAAAGGAGCAGGTTGACATGAATCAAGATATAAAAGAAGCTAAATGAAAAGATTATTGCAGCATCCCAGTTATTTCCTGTACCTGATTATAAATTTTATCGTTATTTTTCACATAGAACAAAATTTCATTTGAGTTTGTCATTCACCTGTCCATCCATTTCATCCATCCATCCATCCATTCATCCATCTGTCTACTGGGATCATCCACTAAACATACAAAGCTTTGCTGGGCTTAGCAAGAGCATTGCCTAACAAGGTAGACTCAGACAGGACTATACAGAGGAACAAGCCAGGGCACACAGGGCCCAGAACATGGTGGATTCTCAATAAATGTTTGATAAACAAATGAAAGGACATGAGCTCAATTTTACTAGTGAGAACATGAGGGGCCAGATAATCTCTGAGATCTCCCCCAGGAGGGGCACCTGAGGACTCTTATTTTCGTAAGAGTGATACAGACACTGTCCTTTCCTGGTGTTTGGTCTAATACCCAAAATAGCCCGACTTCTCTCTGGGGCAGACTGTTCAGAGTAGCTGCCCCGCACCCAGCATGCTCTGGTTAGGGAGGAAACGCTTCCCTCTGACCCCTGTGTCAAAATCACCCAGCTTACTTGTTTAAAACACAGGCTCCACACTCAGAGTATGTAAACCTGGAAAGTGCTGTGCAGGGCCCTGGAGTCAACACTGTTAATCACTGTTCCAAAAGGGTTCGATGCTTGTGATACAGAGAGGTACATGGTGTGTGTGTAAGCGATGTGAGCTCAAATGCCTCCAGGTTCCAGGCAGAACAGTTCCATAGGACCAGAGGACACAGGAGGGTCCATTTCGCTGGAGACATGCACTCCGCCAAAGGCATTTTACATCTTGTATTCTTTTGCTTACCAGAAAGCAAATCCATGCTCTCTACTGACCTCCCTAATTTTCAAAAGCTTTTAATGCTGTGCTATGCAAACATTTCCAAACACTGCTAGCTCACAGCCTTTGCGAAAATATCCAACAAACTAGATATTTAAAAGCTTCCCCAAAATATGTAGAAACCTAGTGCTAAGGCATTTCTGTGTAACACAGTTCCAAAAGTGTTAGTGGAGTGTTTTGTTACAAGAAAGTACTTAATAAACACTGCAGCAACAAACTCTGCCTTAAAACCAAAGGATACTGAGTTAGTCTATGTGCCCATACAAATATTTTATACATGCTGAAAATATTCACCGGTGCCCCCAAAGCCATATCTACAGTACACCTGTGGTAAGGATCTTTTGAGGTCTGCAAACAGTTAGGCTTATGGCAAGTCCATGTAGAATTTGCCCCTCACTTGCAGAGACACGAGCTGGAGCCCAAATGTCTAACGGTTTTTTTCGTATTGCTCACCGTATCTCAGGCCTGCAGTTACTGGGGCCTTCTGCCGCCAGGAACAAACTGGATACCGGAGTCGAGTGACCAGGCCTAGGGTTGATGGAAAAGCCAAAGACAGTGGTTAAGGTGTGGCTGGAGCAACAGTCCAAAGTAAATTTACCAGGAGGGAAATATCTGATGTAAAAGCTCCTTTTATTCTGGAAAACAAATGCCCAAGTCTCTTCACTGACATCAAGCTGTCCTTGGCCAGCTCACACTCAAGGCAAGGAGATAGCAAAAGCCCTTTTCATAGCACAGTTGCCCGTGGAGGATGGAGAGATCGTCAGGCATCTGGCATTCTTTTCTGTGCACGGATTTAGGTATTGTTTATGGCCAGCTGGTCTGGTCTGAAGAAGCCACCTGGGGCTTCTGTCTTTTCTGCCTGCATCTGCTGCATGTCCCCCTTTGCCTTTGCCTTTGCCTTTGCCTCTTAGAACTCACCTCCTCCATTGTGTTGGTGATAATTGATGAGGAGCGGGATGGAGTCAAACACGTACTTCTCAGCCACGTAGTATCGCTTCGGGTTGTCGTTCGTTTCTTTGATGTGATAATGCTTTATACAGGGGCTATTTTCACTGTAAATAAATGAAACACAATGATTAGGAAGAAAAAGACTGAGACAGACAGCATCTAGTGTCGCCAGGTGTGCATTGTCTTGTTCTGCAGTCCCCTGCAGCATGACCGATACACAGGCATCTGGACGGGCTGCTGGCCGGTCCATCCCTGTAGTGCCCAGAAGTACTCTGAGGCTGCACCCGGCCGTACCAGGTAGCACTGCAGCTCTGCAGGGTGACTTATCTTCCTCAGCCACAGAGCGGGAGGTGGCGCTAGACGCCCTGCACGCTGGCCCTGCCTCCCCGTGGATTTAGCCACTTGTCCCGCAGTCTGTTGGCGAATCCCCTCTGGGACCTTCACACTCACTGGACTTTGAGCAGAAGAGCTGGCATAGCAGGCTGGTGCCCACACCTGGGAAGAGCTGACATAGTAGGCTGGTGCCCACACCTGGGAAGAGCTGGCATAGCAGGCTGGTGCCCACACCTGGGAAGAGCTGGCATAGCAGGCTGATGCCCACACCAGGGAAGAGCTGGCACAGCAGGCTGATGCCCACACCTGGGAGGAGCTGCTTCCAAGGCTGGCTCTGGGCTGCTGTTGGTGCTGGGAACAGTGATCCAGGGGAGGCTGTCACCGTTTCTGATATGGGATGGTGTCTCTGCAGCTTGTGCTGAGCCTCAGCCTTCCTTGCATGAGTCTGGGGCTTGGGGAGGCACTAGGCAGAGGCTGCGTACATAGCCAGTCTCCAGTAAAAGCCCTGGCAGTGGGTCTCTGGAGGGTTCCCTGGTGGGCAGCACTTTGGGTGTGTTGTCACAACTCTTTGCTAAAGGAACAAGTGTGACTTCACTGGGACAGGTATCTTAGAAGCTCGCCTTTGGTTTCCTATGGACTTGACCCCGTGTGTCTCTTCCTTAGGCTGATTTTTCTTTGTGCTCCTTTGCTGAAATAATCTTTTTTTTTTTCATTTCTGCATGCTATATTAATTCATTTCTACATGCTATATTAACAGTGAGCATGTTCTTTGCCCATCCCTCTAATATAAAAGTTATTCAAATTATTTGATCCAACATTTCACTAGTACAAGGATTTACGATGTCAGCATTATTGGATCAGTCGTGGGTCATATCTTTGTGTGCCAGATACCCTCTCAGAGAGTAAGTGGAACTGCAGATGCATCCAGGTAGAACTCAGGTTTCTGGAAGCAAGCCAGTCCTGTCTTCACAGGCCATGCTGCTGTCTACGGAGTAGCTGGGAAGGCGTGGGAGACCCAGCCAGCCCTGTGCATCAGAGGCCGAGCTTGCTGGGCCACGACCTCTGCCACGACTGGAGCTGGGACAGCTGCTTGGTCCCATGGCAAAGCCCCTCTCCACTAAGCTGTAGCTTCAAACTGCAAACAACCTCAACGAGGTAAAATAGCCCAGGGGCTTGGCTGCCGCAGAAATTATAGCCGTTTTTTCCTCAAGCAATGTTATGAATGAGCGAGGTTGAAGATCCAAATATGCGAGCGTACAGTAAACCAAAGTCTACACCTTGGAGAGATATGGTACAAACCACAGCACAGTCCACAACTGTGGAAAGGAAGTTAGAAATACAACCTAGCTAGAGGGCAATGTGTAATTCCGAAACTACAAGACATAAGTTTTCCAATACTATTATTTAGATAATTTAGCATTCATCTATTAATTTTGGAGTTATGAAACAGAGGTTCTGGGGATTTTCTGCTTATACAAACCTGAGAGGTTCATTAAGGAGTTCACTTAAATGGGCCATTTATTTTATGCAATATGGTTCAAAGTATATTGTTTATTCTGGTCAAGTACTGAAATAATCTCAATGGATGTTATTCTGTGTGTGAGGGGTCACCCACATGGCTTACTAGAACTGCAGGTGATTTGGGGGCCGCCCCAACCCAGAACTGAGCTCTCACTCTGCCTCCATCATGTCTTATGGGTTTCAAGTCACCCTCTTCCCTGTCCCCTGGCTATGACAGAGCCGCAACCCCTGTGACATTCCCTGGGTTTTCTCCCTTGCAGAGGCAGTGGCCTCGCTCCTCACTGCCTATCTGAATCCTGCCCCTCTTCCAGGTCCTGCTTCTGTCCTCCACCTGCTGACAAACATGCCACAGGGACACCTCAAAATTATTTTTTGCCTCTTTTCTCCTATTGCATTTTGGCCTTGCCAAATTGTTTCATTATTGTTAATGAGCTTCCAAAGCTAGACAGGCTGGTAAGACACCATTTTATAGGAAGAATGTGATGCCACAGGTGGGGGTTGCGCAAGCTGCCAGGCTGGAGCATGGAGCGGGCATGGCCAGTCCAGCCACAATGGCTCCGTGAGCCTTCAGCAGCTCCCTGAGCTCCTGAGCTCTTGATTTCCTCTGTGAGAGCCAAGTGGGGTGATACCTGCTTTCAGGGCAGTCTTAGCATTGGAAATTGTAAAGTTCCTGGCCCATAGTAAATGATCAATAGTTTTATTAGTACAGCCAGCTACAATATATTTTCACTCCCAACTGGAAACATCATTCTCATTGAATGGAGGGCCGAGCGCTTTGCTCCTCTACAGCTCTGCTATCAGACATACTAATGGGTAGGAAGACCGGGCTGGCTTCCAGCACCAGCTCTGTGCTGTTCTAAGTAGCTCCAGTTCTGTCCCAGAGCTCCGTGGCCTTGACCTTCTCAGACGACCCTGTTTCTGGAGAGCCTCTATACACTGTTTGACCTCCCTGTGTGTGACCCCCACCCCAGTAGTGTCCCTCTTTACTTTGCTGAGGCAGCACCATACCTGACGACACCCTTGGTGAACACAGAGACAGTGTACGTTCCTGGAGTCCTAGAATCTCGGACCATGAAGGCTCCTTCTTTGCCCTGTGTTGGTTGGAAAGAAAGGTAGGTTATTGGCGACCCATGCACAGGGCTCTTTTTTTTTTTTTTTTTTTTTTTCTTGTGCAAGGGGGACATAGTGCTTGGCGTAGAAGAGATGCTCAGTAACAGTGGCCACCATTTCAGTCACACACTCCACAGCTGTTTCTTGGCATCCTCTGTGTGTCCAGTTCTGGGGCTCACACTAGCTGTGAGTGAAATGGGCAGACAGACACAAGTCCTGTTCTCCTAATGCTCATCGTGAGCTAGACTCTGCAGATATTTCCCAAAACACTGCAGCTGGACATTCTTGTCATCCATTTCCAAAGAGGACATAGAGAGCTTAAGTGGCCTTTCCACCACCTGACACTAGTAAAAAGTAGAGCTGGGATTTGAACTTGGGCACCTGAGCAAAGCCCATGACCATGCTATTGCTCTCCATGATGCCTCCGTTCCACAGACTTGGAACCTCTTCTCCCTTCCCTACAGGGCCCCAAGCTTCCTTTGCTGGAAGCATCCTCTGTTCCTTAATGGAGATATGTTTTCCATGCCCTTTCTAGAGTGATTTTGCTGCAGGGGAGAAGGAAAAGCATTCAGCTCCTGGCATCGCAAGGCAGATGGCAGCAGGGAGTGCCCTGAGCATGTACCACTCAGAGCCCTGAAAGTGTTGCTGGCTCTGCCATGATATACATAAGCAAATGGCTATGCCAACTTGTTCATTCCTGGTGGGAACTGCTTAGCTCTCTGCTAAGGACTTCATGCATAACGCTGTGTTCCTACCCAGCTGTAAGTCTGCCCTGGTAATGGTTGTAAAGCCTATTATTTACTTCATGTAGACATCATGAGAGCCCTAAGTGGAGGTCAGAGTTGGACAGGAATCTCATGTGGTGGGCAAGCTAGATACCACGTAGAACGACACAAAACCATCTATGTTCCCATCCCCCAAATGGGCATGCACACATGTATAGACACACATTCATACACGTATGACATCATGGTAATTGTTTGAAATATAGATCCATGGCCTTTAAAAGAACCATATAACAGTGATCTACCACAGGCTTCTCCCACCTCAGCCCTGAAGTTCTTTTCCCTGGATGCTGGGGTCTTCCTGGGCAAGCCAGAGGAGCCTATATAGCTCCTAGAAGCAAGACCCCTTCAGCTATGATGCTGCTTTCACGGTCTGAAGTCCCCTTTAGGCTTCTTCTCTAATGGTTGCTGGTCTAAAATCCTCCCAGAATACTTGGCCCCAGACATCAAAACTCTACTTAATCTCACACATCAGGCACAGCATGGCTGAAAGCCATTCATTTCAAGTGAACAAGCAGATGAAGGAAACTTACAGAGTCCCAAAGAAGCTTTTCAGCTTTGTCTCGACTGATGCTCTTATTGTACCACCTGAAAGCAGGAAAAGTCATGCGTCAGTGGCATTTTTTTTTAAATTTCATTTAAAAACAATGCCAGAGAAATCATCCGTTCACTTTCCATTTCTATCAATGGTTTCTAACTCAAAAGCAAAGTTGTGATCCATTTCCAGGTGGTGAAATATTCCCTCGGAGAGGCAGCAAATAAAACAGATTTAGCAAAATATTGACAATTGTTGAACCTGATTTTGGGAGCATTGATCATATTATTTTCTGTTTTTGTACAAGCTGGAGATTTTCCATGATAAGAGTTTTATAAAACACTTAGTTTCCTCTCTATTGAGTAAGTCAGTGGGTGGTTGCAAGTAGAAAAGTGTTAGCAGAGCTATAAACAGCTAATGTCAGTTAGCAAATATCCATTTTTTTTTTTTTTTTTTTCTCAGAGCTGGGTATTGAACTCAGGCCCTTGCACTTGCCAGGTAAACACTTATTCTACTGAGCTATCTCCTCAGCCCCGTAGCAAATACCTTTTAAAAATAGCTGCCATACTTTTCTCTTTAAGATTGGCCTTCCAGATCATTTGCAAAGTAACTGTGTTGTTTTTATAATTTTGTGATCTAATGAAAATAACTAAAAGTTCATCTTGTTCTTTCCCTGATCCATCGCTAAGATGCCCAAGGTATTTCTCCAAGAAATTCTGATTCTTTTAGTGGAGAGTGTTATTTAGGGTTCAAGATGTGAGGGGTACAGATATGCATTGCAACGGTGGTGCTGCCTCTTCTGGATCCCTGCAGTTGCTGAACTAGGCCCTATGTGTACATGGTGGGTCCTTGGTACCCTACATTTGAATTTCATTAAACACTTGGTAGTTCCACTAAAATTGCACCTCTGTGAGCTGTCCTCCTAAATGACAGCTTACAAATGAAGGCTTTCCACAGTCCGGACAGACATTTCATGGCTACTTGCTTGTGTCTTGTCCTCAAATTAGAAGCATCACAGTAAACTAAGTTGTATATGTGAGCCAGTGTTTGTGGGTTGTTTTCTTTTTCTTCAAGTAAACCTAATATTTCTGGAATTCCCAATAGAATCTTTTCTTTTTTACTGTAATCTTCTCAGAGGGCTGAAGAGATAGCTTAGCTGACTAAGCATCTGCTTAGGCAAATTCAGGAACTGAGGTTTGGTCCCTGGCACCACATGCGGTACTGGCCCTGCCTCTGGGTGCACTGAACAGGCCACCAAGACTGGGCATGGTGGCACGTGCCTGCAATCCCAATGCTTGGGAGGCTGAAAACAGGAGGATCCCTATGAGTCTGATCTGCATGGTGAGACCCTGCATCAGACCATTTAAAAAAAAGTCTTCTCAGGTACTTGAAAATTTTATTTTCTTGAAAGAGGAGGGCAGTATAGCCAATCTCCTCATCTTTTTTTTTACTATTTAGTGGGTCAGATAATAGCAGAGAAGAAAGAAGATCAAGCAAAGAAACCACGTGGTACTTTTATAGAGTCAACCATAACTTTCTCAACCAAGGGAGGATGCCTTAGTACTATACATTTATTTCCAAAAAACACAATGCCTTACTCATAGGTTTCCAGATTATTTGGAGATTTCTCTACCAGATAACTGCTTGGTACATATCCTTCATGCCTGTGAAAAAGAAAATTAGCATTTAGACCAATACAGAACTGATGTGTACATCTTCATTTTGTAGCTTTAACCTACCGGAAGTTGGTTCCAGATGAAGAAGTCTCGGATTCTTTGGCATTTGAGATAAGATGTATTTTACCACTTTAGAATAACAGAATGAGTAGAGGTAAAAGCTCGTCAACTTTTTTTTTTTTTTTGTCTTTTTGAGACAGGGTCTCGCTATGCAGTTGAGGCTGGCCTTGACCTCAGTTTTGTAGCCCAGGCTGGTCTCGAACTCGTACTGATCCTCCTGCCTCAGCCTCCCTGAGTGCTGGGATTATAGGCGTGAGCCACCACGCCCAGCCAAAGCTCGTCAATTTGTAAAAGCAGTAGATTTCACTACTAAAACATGATAAGTAACAAATGTCCATTTTACTTTAAAAGCTCTGCTTGCTGCCTCTCCTCATTGTGAAATTTCCTCAGTGGAAATTTTTTTTTAAATGAAACTTGTGTGTGTGTGTGTGTGTGTGTGTGTGTGTGTGAGTGTGTGATGATCAGTAGTTTTTTCCACTTTGGTGCCATCATAGTTTAGTCAGGAAACCAAAATAATTACAGAAGCAACTTTCCAACTACAGATCGTGGAAGACTCTCCCATTTGGCATTTTGTACTTTTAAATTCAAGGCCTCTTTAACTGAATGTCTTCAGCTATGTAAACAAAAGGAAATGAATAAAATCAGACAGTATTTGGGGGTGTGGAGGCAATTTTGGTGAGGAACTAACATTTGTACATAAAAGACCAGAAAATAATAATAATATCAATACTTTTTACACTTGTGAATAGCTTTCCAGTTTTCCAAGCACATTCATGTTCATACATGAACAGAACAGGTTCACACATGTTCATGAACAGCAGAGTCCCTTCCACTCTCTGGACATCTGGCCCTTACCTAGAAATCAAGGGACCTAAACCACTGTCATTACAGATATTGCTGATCAATCATGGCACGGTTTCTTGGAAGACTGAACATCTAAGGTCAGAACCATCCAATACTCCAGGCTAACTGATGAGAATCAGCTTGTGAAGTTTACCAATCCTTCTCTCTCTCTCTCTCTCTCTCTCTCTCTCTCTCTCTCTCTCTCTCTCTGTCTGGAATGTGTCTTAGCTGCGTCTCTCTTTTTGGCTACACCATATGCTTACAATTATATCAACAGAGCAAGCAGTATTTTGTTACTGAACACAATAAACTGGGTTTAGTATGCTATTGTAAATGGGGCTATGTACACAAACGATGACCCTTATCAGTTGTGTGCGGGCATATAGAATTTATAAAGCCCTTTCATCTCCATCTTTTCACTGATTTTCTTTTTTTCAATGCTATGAGACAGAAAGAGCTGCTCTCATCTGCATTTTACAGACAGGAAATGGGTTTCCAGAAGGTAAGCTACTATACCACAGACCCAGATGAGAAGAGTCCTGATGCGTAAGTCCAAGTCCTGTTTCTCCCCCATTCATGTGCCTTCCCACAGCTACACTACTGCAAAGCACACTGAGGAGGTTCCTGGACAAGCTGGGCCCGGGCTCCTCCTTCCTGTCCTTTAAAGTGCAGGTGGGGTCTTTCTCTGGGCCTGAGAG
Organism: Myocastor coypus; assembly: GCA_004027025.1. NCBI lineage: Eukaryota > Metazoa > Chordata > Mammalia > Rodentia > Myocastoridae > Myocastor > Myocastor coypus. The sequence continues at coordinate 98,625 of PVJA010000655.1, forward strand.
GTAAGGAGGAACTGTCCTGGGGGGAGAACAGCCTAGAAGAGTTCCTGGCAGGGGGTGGGGCTCCTGAATGTCAGGTGATTGAGCCGATAGATATATTTCTGACTAAGTCCGTGGTTGTGTAGACCATGGGAGCCTTGAAACTTGATCCCCCAACTAGTCAGCTGGAAAGGGAATTTCCAAGAAAGACAAAGAAAGAGAGAGAGAGACAGATGGGGGGGGAGAGAGAGAGAGAGAGAGAGAGAGAGAGAGAGACAGAGAGACAGAGAGACAGAGACGGAGATCTGCCCCTGTCAAGCCAATCATATCTTACCGCTCTTGCCTGTCCTGCCCTTCTCTACTTAAAGAGAAGTCCATCTCAAGATTGTAAATATTAGTGAACTTTAAAAGTCAAGCTTTACTCTTAAAAAATTTATGTGCCTCTTTTTTCTAATTCACCAGATTTCTCTCTCCTTACCCTCCTCACACGGCTCCATCCTCCCTTCCTTCCTTTATCTGATAAAGGAAGTTGTCATATCTCTAATCTTTGGGGGCGACATAAATCTGGCAAGCTTTTTGAGGAAATTATTATCAAGGTAAACTGTCACATCCTCTGACTCAATACCTTAAAATGTTTGATAATGTGTGCAGAAGATGGCCGGGCTCTATGAATAATGCAACCTCGCTACTGCGGTGTGTTGAAATGACAAGAAAAACCCTATAAATTTGAACAGTAAATATCTTATCACAAAAATCTTAAAATTTTTTGTAATTAGACCATATATTCTAATACTGTATACATTAAAAAGAGGTGCTTATGTGTGTTGGTGTGAAAAGATGGCCGAGAGATAGGATTAAAGGTTAAAAGAGCGGCCAAGGACGGACTACATCATCTTAATGCAAACTTGGAAAGGACACTTGTGTAGTACACACTTCTTATATAGGACACACAAGCAAGTAGTGATAGGACGGGGAAAGCGGCTTGTTCTGTGTCTTTACCTGCAATCTGCTCTCCTTCCCTCCTTTCTTACTGTCTTTGTTTTTCTTTAGTGCTAGGACTCTAGCTACACGACAAGCAAGCATTTTGCCATTGCGCTACATTGTAAATCTTTATTTTCTTCTTTTGCGTTATCTTTTTTCAAGTAAAACAGCAACACAGGCCAAGCCAGCATATTTTCTTTTTCTTTTTTAGTACTTCTAAATTCAGAATAATCTTATACTTTATAATACTAAATTTTGTTTTCTCGATAAATCCCTTGGATATCTAGTTCAATGGTTGTACTCATAATTAAATCTTTACTATGTTCTGATACCTCTTAATATAATCACTGAGCTCTACATATCTTTTCTTTCCACCCTAAATAAGCACTTCATAATGGGGTGCCCGTCAGTGGCACCTTAGTACTGGAGAACAACAGGGGTGAGCAGAGCAAGTCCCAACCTCTCAAGCTGCACGTATTAGTGGAAAAACCCAGGGGATTTTTTAGATGAGTTCAGGGCCTAGCACTGAGGATGGGCACAGAGGGCAAGGGGACCGAGTGGTGGCCTCCTGGCCACTTCTGAGAAGAGAAAGAACCCGCCCTCCGCCCCTCCTCCCCTCACCCCTGTGTGGCTTCCCTGCTCAGTGCTAGGGGCAGGGTGGTCACAGGAGGAGGGTGGGGGGAAGGGATTCCTGCCGTGCTGGCTCTCATTTCTCATACTGGGTAGCAACCACAAAGACGCCTTACCCATTCTTGTCCTGCACTCTCCACCAGTGGATCTCAGAACTGTCTAGCAGGTAGTACTCCTCGTTGCGCTGCAGGGCCAGCTCCTGAGGATCGCGGGTTTGGTAGTCATACAAGGCAATGACCAGGACATCTTCTGGTTCCTGAAGTGATCGCTGGGGCAGGACAAACACAACCAAGAAAAGGCATACAAATAAAGTGATGTGCAAAGCTAGCTGGCCAATTCCTAAGTGCGGCTTCCTCTGCATTTATGCCGGGCCATCGGATCGGCTCCTACCACCCAAGAGCATTGACACACAGAATCTGCTTTCCTCTCCTGGCTTTCTTTAGGAGCTGGAATTGTGCTGAAGCGGATGCGAGGACAACAGCATCCAATTTTTTGGTGAGGTAAATCTCAGCACAGCGGGTGCCACACAGCCAGCCTGCTTTCTCTGGCTGCACCATGTCTTGCTCTGCAGCCTCACAGAGTAAGGGGGCATCACACTCTGGAAGGAGGTGTGCTCAGCGCTAGGTCACCAGGTGCATGCCTGACCGAGCTGACCTGTGGGGCTGTTGGAGCTGAAACCCTGGAAGGCATCGTTTAATTTTCTCTGTCACTTAGGACAGGGAAACAGGCTCAGAGGGAGAAAGGGACCCGGCTGATTGAGATAATCAGTCCTTTTTTTTTTCTGTAGTACCGGGGATTGAACTCAGGACCTTGTGCTTGCCAGACAAGCGCTTATTCTACTGTGCTATCTCCCCAGCCAAGATAATCAGTCTTAATACTTTCTTTGGCACTTATGCGCAAGCTCCCTCCCTTCTCTTGTACCCTCTCTGATCTACTTCTTAGTCTTGCCTTTCTTAGGATGAGCAACTGTGACTGTGAGGATGACATCAGAAATGAATCGCCCGAGTTCAGGATAAACACACTGGTGGCACGCTGCCAGACTTGGGGACAGAATAAGTAGGGAGAGAGACTGAGTTACTGGTGAGGAAGTGACAGGGTCAGAAGTCACAAGTTTTCTCAGTACCATGAAACATTTGGTGAGATAACAACATCTGAGCTACGGGTTGCGAGGTTTTATCTTACTGAGGGAGAAGGTCCCCAGCTTAGAATCTGAAGGTACGGAAGCAGCTCAGGAGGGGGTGGTTTGTGGATCGCCACAGGCATGCACCAGGGAGTGCAGGCTTTGGCTTAGTGAGATGAGGAACTGTGCTCAAGGATACCCGAGGGAGACACGGAAAGGAAATGGAGTGACACCTCTGTGGGTCCAGCTCACTGGTTAATTCCCAGGAAGAGAAAGATCTGAATTCCCCGCCGATGGGACACTCTTTCTACAGAGATGTCTGGGAGCATATTCGGCTGCCACAAGTTGGATGTGTGGCTCAGTATGTGGTGGGCAAGAGCCACTGCAGAGCGCGCCTGAGGTCCCACATCCTGTGCAACGCCTGAATGTTGTCATGGAAACCGCTGAGGTGAGAAACCTAGTTATGATTATAAGATCCATGTAGACCCGAAGCCTGGGCCCTACCTCCAGGTGATACAGACTATTAGGCGTCCCAGGAGTGCACAGGGGCGAGCTCCCACCTAACTTAAACAAGAACTGGGCCAGGAGTGCTTCACTGAGACAGAACTCCTGTCGCAGGAGGTGGTGACATTGTCCTGGAGTCACCAATAAAACTTGTCTGTGTCAGTCACACTGAGGCAGCACATTCAATGGGATGCTGCTTCCAGTGAGCAGTTGGCTACTTGGTTATATTCTTTGGGACAATCATATCTCAATATTTAGATGGAGAAACACATGTATAAAATTTCCCCTGTGCTTACAGTTAAAGCATGTACTGGTTCTTTAAAAATATGTGCTCATAAAAGCTGAATTATTGATGGCTGCCTTTTCAGGATAACAAAAGGAGCCTTATAGAATATTTGTCATAAAAGGGAGCGCCTGGGTCTGGATTAAAGTGACAAAATCGAGGCCGGCATCTGCGCCAACAAGAGCTCTGTGGGCTCCAGAAAGGCCGCGCGGAGCCTGACGGTTAGGCTGGCGTGAGGCTCTGTGGTGACTCCATGCAGGCCTCAAACCCCCTTTGCTGCCCCCTTTCCAGGACTCCCCTGGCCTCTGTTGGGATAGTGTGGCTGGGCCAGGGTACCCTCACAGCAAACCCAGAGTGCAGGAGCCGGACAAGGGTGCCTCCCAGGGAGCCAGGGAATGGACAGGATGTGAAACAGACAGGGTGGAGGCACGAAGGGGCTTCTGGGAAGCTCTTCCAGGTGACCAAGAGGGACTGGAATTGGGCTTCTATGTGGAGCAGGGGAGAGGGGACTGCAGTTGTCAGTTACCCCTACAGTGAATATTCTCCATTTGAATAGAAAACAACCTCTGTCTCCCTGCGGGGATTGACCGCCTCTCATACATTCTCAAGTGGAGCACGAAACCTAAAAACATAACTTTCTCCACATGCTAGCCTCAGATGTCATGAGCCAAGTAACAGAGAAGGTGGAAAGAGAAGTGGCCTCCAGGGCTCAGGGTCTGAGAGACCCTTCAGTGGCTTTAGACATGCGTTTGAAGTTAGAGCCTTGTCACAAGCCTGAGGTCAGGACAACCCAAGGGCTACGGACGCTTCTCCGAGAAGTCAGGATGGCAAAGTCTGAGGAGCAGCAGACTTCCCCCTCTCTGGCACTGAAAGGAGCAGGAACAGACTGGGTGGAGTGGGTGGAGGAAGTGGGTGTTTAGCTGGGCCTGCGAGGGGCTGTCTGCCAGGCAGGGCGGTGGCCTCACCAGCACCTCAGGTCTTGGGAAGGAAAGGAGAGAGAGCTCATCTCCTGCTGCGTGTGAGTGCTCCTCCGAGCTTGCGAGGGAGTGGGCTGGTGACAGATCCAAAACCCAGCTGAGCTTTGGAGGATTTAGAGCTTCACTGATGGGGAAGCTGCCAGCTTTGAAATGTTACTGTGTTGGCTGCGGAAGGGAGGGAGGGAGAGAGAGAGAGAGAATAACAGTGCTTATTCCTCAGGAAGAAGCATGAGAAAGCAGCCCTGGTGGGTTCTGGAATAGAGGGTTGGCTCTTGAGTGTGAGTGTGCTTGGTGTGGGTGGGACTGCCTACTGAAGGCGTACGCCCCTGTGCCACTGCTTGGCCTTAACAGAATCTGCTTCCCCTGAGCAGGTGCTGTTGCCTCTGGGTCTTAGAAATCAGGGCACTAAAGCCTGGTGGCTCTCCCACTGGAGTGGACCTCAGAGTCGCCAGCGGCCTCTTCAGGTCAAGGATACAGGGCTCTTCTGTGGGCTTTTGGGTGCAGCAGGTCAGGTGGCCACAGAGAACACACATGCCTGCCTGCCACTGCCTGGTCGACCTTACTGTGGGAAGCTCCAGGCGGGCATCACAGCGGCAGCTCCGAGTGGGCGGGGCCTCGGGACAGTCCTGAGACCTCTCCCGGAGCTCCTCTGTCCAAACTTTAAAATGAGAAGGGGGGGGGGGCTGGGATGTACAGAAGGGGCTGAGCGCTTGTGTAGCGTGTGCGAGGCCCCAGGTTGTTCCCAGCAGTACAGGAAAATGGAGGAGGGGGAGGAGAAAACTATTTCCTGTTGAAGCTGGTAGAAGATATACTGAATTTTAATATAGGCAGTAAATGTGTAGAAGTGCTTTGAAATGTTATCAAATGTGGGTGTCCAAAGCATTTGCTCGCATGTCTGGGTATAAAGTAAACATGCAGTTTGATAGCATATGTGCTTGTAGAGTGCAAACAGAGAGGTGGATGCTTAGTGGCCAAACCCAGGGACCAGCCCAAAAAGGTGACTTGTGGGGTTCCAAGGGATCAGGGCAGTTCGCAGAAGGCATCCAGGGTCTCAGAAACCCAGGCAGAAGCCAGTCAGACCTCCCACAGCTCTGCTGTGGGCTCTCACTTACCCTGTTGTCTTCAGGAGTAGGAGGAAGAGGCTTTTTTGAAGCTGAAATGAAACAGAAAAAGAAAGTGAGCCTGACCACCTGGCATTTCAGAGAAAAGGGGCCTGAAGAGAATAGCACAAGGGAAGGGGCTCGGGAGAGATCATGAGACACAGGGACCCCAGAGTCAGCCTTGGCAGAGCCTGTCTTTTAGGTATTCGGGGTGCTGGTTTCCGATTCCTTTTTTCTAGGAGGCCCCAGAAACTTCTAGAAGTCAACATTATAGGATCTTCCTTTCTCTGTTCCCCTAAAATGCTTGACTGGGGAGGGAGGTGCTATCTGGGCCCTTCCGTCAGGTACAGGAGTTCTATGAACCTATCTGCTATCCAAAGGGGGTTCAGGAGACAGTGACTCACTGGTTTTCTGATATTGTGTGCTGGAGATGGAGGAGGAGGAGGAAGAGGAAGATAAAGAGGAGGTGGAGGAGGGGGAAGAAGAAGAGGAGGAGGGGAGGGGATGGGAGTCATTGTACTGCTTTCTGAGTGGGATGGGATCTGGTTTGAGCTCTGGGAAGCATCTGACAGCATCTGTTCCTGCTGCCTCCCGCAGCGCACACTCTCGGGGTTTCTCTCCATGGTCACCCGTCTTGTCTCCATATCCCCGTTCCATTAGCTCTCCTCTTTCCTTTCTCTCCTCTTCCCTCTGTGCCTCCTTGGGTTGCTTCTCCCCGCTCTCTCTGTTCCCCCATTATGACCCTCCGAAGGCCAGGTCTGGGATGAATGGGCCACAGCTATGCAGAGCTATGTATGTGTGTGTCGGGGTACGTGTAAGGGTGGGAGGAGGTCCTCTATGGGCCTCAGCTCAGTGCAAAGATCGCTTTAATAATTAGAGATAAACAGGAAGTGGGCTCCATCAGCTGGAGAGAGGGCCTCGTCTCTACAGGAACACATCAGGGATACAGCAGGCGAGTGTCACATCTTGATGCTGAGCCCAGCTCCGTGTGGACTCCCTAGGCCTGAGCATTGGGTATATGGTTAACATACGAGAAGGAGACTCACATAATTAGAAGCATGGTTCCCTCAGACTGGAGCCAAGAAACCAGGGTTCTCGCCCCCCCAGGTCCCGCACAAGCCTGGGCTCCTTGCAGCCTGGGCCACTCTGTGACTCGTCTCTTCTTCCTGGGGCCCTGGTCTTCCATCTCCCTTCCTTCCTCTCACTTCATGTGACACTGACATGATACAGCCAGGGCTGTTCCTAGCCGCAGAAGTGCATGCGACTAGGAGCTGGTGTCACGGGATCTGCTTGCACTCAACCACTTTTGTTTCTGCCCAGACAGATACACATAAGGCTAGATCTCAGCCTCAGATTCTTTCGTCCATTAATGAGGAAGTCCAGCAAACACAATGACCATTTATCGGGAACTCAAATGCCAGCTGCAGTACTAAGCATTCTGCAGTTCTAATGAAACTCCCAACAACCACACAATATAGATCATTATCACTATCCCCACTTGCAGAGGAAGAAATTGCCTCAGAGGCCTAGGGCACTTAAGAAACATATCAAATCACAGGGCAATGAAATCATGGGGCTGGGACTCACCCCAGCTGTGTCTATAGACTCCGAAGCCCTGGGCCTATCGGACCTGCACTGAGCCTTCACAAGGTGCTCCTCACAAACCACGCCCACTTTGGTAGAAACTGTGGTGCATGAGGTTTGTTATTTAAGTCTGAAGAGCATGGTGGAAGGAGAAACTAAGCATGGCGAGTGTTGTGGGGATAATGGTGTGTCGCAGGGCAGAAGCAACACCATTAGCAATGTGGCGCACACGTGGGGGTGGCTGAGAGTCATAGCCCCTGGGTTCATGTGGGGATGTTCCCGCCATGACCAAGCATCGTTATGGTGATTTATTGGGTGCACCTAACATCCCTGCCACACACTCAGCCCTCCGTGGGGAGAACAGCTGTGCAGGCTATGGAGGAACAGCTGCAACACACACTGGAAACTCAGACTCACACAATTCCAGATGTGGGAGGGGGCACAGCTAGAATTTCATTGCAGTTCACTAAGATGCCTTGAGAGATGCGGGCGTTAGGGGTCTCCAAGGCCAAGGGACTCCACAGAGGCCCACAGTAGGTGCTAGCAGGGGTAGGAGAGTAGATTGCTGGCTCTGTAGAGGGCTTGTACAGAGGCAAACCCATGCCATCTGGCTCAGCTGGTAGAGCCCCCTGATACCAAGCTTTTCATTTCTTTTCAACAAAATACAGGCTCTTGTGAGTAAGACCAAAGGGTGAAGGTACAGATCACTAACTTCTAAGACACACTAAATGCTATTCTTCTGGGGCAGTTGCTGGTACACCTATAGGACTTGTTTCCCCCATGGGTCAGGGTGAGAAGTGGTGGGTTTTAAGGTGCCACTGACTCAGGAAGCCACGGAAAACTCAGCCGTGTGTTACATCCGCCTTGAGTTGTCAATCCAATCTATGGAAACAGTGCAAAAGAGGTGGATAGATGAGAAAAGGCAACTGTGGTAGGAAAGGTTGGGAGGAGAGGAAAATGTGGCGGAAGAGTTTGCTTGGGCCATTGTTCCTATCGTTTATGTGATTTTGCTTTGTTTTGTCTGTGACAGGGTCTTGATATGTATTGCAGGCTGGCCTTGAGCTCACTATGGAGCTCAAGCTAGCCTCAAACTGGAGGAAATCCTCTAGCCTCAGCCACCCAAATTCTGGGATTACAGGCATGCGTCATCCTGCTCAGATTATCATTTGTATTATAAAGTGTTTTTTTTTTTTTAATATATTTTAGTACAGGATCTACAGGGTCTCACTACACAGTTTAAACTCATAATGATTCTCCTGTTTTTAGCCTCTCAAGTGCTGGGATTACAGGTGTGTGCAACCATGCCCAGTCTCAGAGAACCCTGGACGCGGGGCCAGAATAGTACACCAGGGATCACCCCAGTCCCTGTGCCTCTATAATTATTTTTCAGAGCCTTTTTTAGCTGTACCACCCTGCGTGTACTGAATTGTTAATGGTCAGTTGTGTGCTTAACATCACTCTATATACTCCAGAGAGCTACTAGAAACAAGATATAAACATGTAGAAGCATATTAGACAGGGAGGTCACAGGTCTAAAGTTAACACACGAGGTAAAATCAAGTTGCAGTCCAGTCGCCAGGGCCTGAGCCTCTGATATCATAAGGCTAAGAAACAACTTCTTTTGCTCTCACTTAGCGGTTAGAGTGTGGACTTTTTCTCTGACACTCAGCTGAAGTTTGTGTAATTAAATGTGTGTGTCCTATGATGTCATGGGAACAAGTAAGTGAATATTAGTCTGAATTTCTTGAGATGGCGTCTATAATTTAAGGTTTAAGTAGACCATGCCATTCAAATTCCCTAACAAAATTATAGTAGCACTCCTCGGACTTTACTGCACACATAAATCTCCTGGGAGATCTTGTTAACATGCATATCATGATTCCAGAGATCTGGGCCAGGACCAGAGAGCTCGCGTTGTTAATGAGCCGCTAGGGTGCGCTGACACAGGTGGTCCAAGGACCACACTTGGAGCCCAGAGATGGAAGATGGAAGCTTTGAGGCAGAAAAGCATGAACAGGCTGATGGGAAAGAAAGATGAAGATGTTCCCCTGAAAATGTTGCATTTCGTGTCCAGTCCCTGACTCCCTCAATGGCAGGATGCTGATAACTTCCCATCTCTGCAGGGCTCGGACATCGGACTCCTAGTCTTACCGTTCTTGGTCGGATCATAGTGGGCGCAGCCCGTCGCAAGCTTCTCCATCTGAGAACAGCACCTCCACTTCCCGTCCATCCAGAAGTTAGGGTGATACCTGGACAGCAGGCTGTTATTATTCTTTGTTTCTGAAAAGGGTTGACACCAGCAGGAGAGTTATTTCCTGTTGTGCTAGGAGGGCTCTTCTCTGGCTTGGCCTCCCAGTGGTCTGTGTCCCCGGCTTGGGCAAACCTTTGTCTTGCATCTCCTTTTGCCTCCCTGCTGAGCAATGAGACTGGTAATCTCATCGTGCCCCACAGCGGCACATCACCAGTAATGAACAAGAAGAGAGGATGGGATTCCCGCCTCTTCCCAGCCTGCACCTTCAACTACAGCAACTGTGCTCTTATCCCTTAGAGATGTGTGGCTCTGAGGTAAGATCTCGGTAGAAAACATCAGGGATTCTGTAACTGCAAAAGCAAGTGCAAAACCCACAGAACTAGACCGTTCATTTCTAGCAGCCTTTTAGACACTGCTACAGCAGGGTCCCTTGTGCCTGTTACATATGACAACAGTGCCACTGTACCCAGCACCTGCCTGTTCACATTTCACTCGAGACTCTTGACAACCGGGGAGGTGGACAGAATTTTTATCATCATGTTCCAGATTTGCTCATCCTTGGCTCTCACAGCTAATTACAGACAGATTGCTATCGGAGCCTAGACCTCCTGAGACATGTGGTACTAAGAACAGCAAGGTAACAATCAGGACTATTGATCGAGTGCCGTCATGGGGCTGAGTACTGTACTAAGTACCTCGCATGTCCTGATTCACTTAATCTCACGATGACACCATGACTATTCATAGAAATTTATAGCTGAGAAATGGACACACACAAAGGTCAAGAGTCTTGGCTAAGATCACACACTGACAACTGGACTGTCACCTTAGCAGCCTTCTCTAAGATCCCTGACACTGTTTTAGTTCTAATTATAATGTTGGGTAGGTAAGGCTGAAGAAACGCCCTTACTGATCATCTGAGAGCCTTTAAACCTAATGCATATTTATTGGGTGCTGAATGTGGGTCAGGATATTTTACTCAGATTTTACCCTGGAGGCAGGTACTGTTATTACCATCACTGTCCTTGTGCAGTGGATGGGGCACTGAAGCCCAGAGCCGTGAAGGCCTGGCCCTAGAACACAGCGTGGATGGAGAAGCCTCTTACCTTGTCCCTACTTGGCAAACTTTTTCTTAAAAGGCTGGATAATACATGTAATCCTTTAAAATGAGCCACTTAGAAACATAAAAGCTGTTCTTAGCTTAGAGCCATATAAGAATAGGTGACCAGCTAGCTGTCCAATATTTGTAAAAAACATTTATTCATTTATCTGGTGAGGATCTCACTATGCAGCTCACATTGACAGTGATCTTCCTGTCTCAGCCTTCCCAGCACTGGGATTACAGGCATGCATCACCACCTCTGGTTTCAGGGCCGGGCATGTGGTACTGGGGATCAAACCTGGGTCCTTGGGCTTGCCAGGCAGGCTCATAGACCGCTGAGCTATCTCCCTAGCCCTAGCTGTCCAATCTTGACCACACAGGTTGTTGCCTCTGGTTGGAAGCTTCACCAACTCTCAGAGAAAGAAATGCCTGAATTCAGGGGCTCTCCAACCACACCGCTCTGTCACAGAACTGGTGCCTACCACAGATCAAGGGTCTTGGTGATTCAACGGCAAAGGAGTTCAGTTACCTTCCTTAAGGGTCAGCACCCAGCGCTGCCGGCTCTCGCGATCCGGAGCGAAGACGTACAAGAGGTAGTTGTCATGCACGACCTAAAGAGATGCACAGACAGAGTCCAGGTTGAGCAGGGGCCCAGAGATCGCCATCTTAGTTGCCAGCAGCCCTACTTAGTTTACAGGGCTGAGAAGGGGACTTCCAGTACCTGCCAACAGATAAGCACATCTGGATGACTAGGGGAAGCAGCGCCCTTTTCATCCAGATGCTTATGTGCTGTGAACTCAGTGGGTGCAGCTCCCCAGTCTGGGCTCTCATCTGAGATTCATGCCACAAGTGAAGTAATTCCTGAGTTAAGACAGCAGGAGAAAGTTCTCCTCTTGCTTAGGCAGCACATTTATTTCTCTTAAGTTTTCAGTGATTAAAGAATATTCTGCAAGCATATGTAAGAGTAAGTTGTTAGATGACAAATAGGTAATAAGAATTTAAAAAAAAATTTCTTGTTTTAAAATAGCTTAAGATTCACAAGTTCCAAAAATAGACAGAGTTCCTGTGTGTTTCCACCCACGTTCCCCACCCCCATAACATCTTACATAACCCCAGCATATTTTAAAAATACTTTTGAGACAGGTTCTTGCTATGCAGTTCAGGCTGGCTTTGAACTCACTATGTGTGGTCTAGGCTGGCTTTGAGCTTGTGGGGATCCTTCTGCCTCAGCCTCTTGATTTCTGGGATTACAGGCGTGTGACACCCTGCCCAGCTAATGTCTCGTACTTCTTCCTGTTCCTCCTCTTCTTCCTCTTCCCCTCCCCCCCCCCTCCCCCTTCCTCTTCTCCCACTCCCCCCTCTCCCCCTTCCCCTTCTCCTCCTCCTCCTCCTCCTTCTCCTTCTCCTTCTCCTCCTTCTCCTTCTCCTTCTCCTCCTTCTTCTCCTTCTCCTTCTTTTTGCACTGGGGATCAAATTCAGGACCTTGTGTTTGCCAGGCAGGCAATTTCCAGTACATTTTTAAAACAGGAAATTGACATGGGTACAATGCTATCAGCTAAACTGCAGAGCATTGAATTTCACAAAATTTTTTCAAATAGTCATTCGCAATTGAGATTTTTAACAACAGAGAAACCAGTTTCATTCCTTTGTCTTTCAGTCCTAAAACTTCCAACTCATGGGTGCCACTTTTGTAGCAGGAAAAAGCTCTTTTCTCTACTACATTAAAAATGGGATCCCTCAGGTGGCTGAGCAATGAGGAGACCCTGGGATGTACCAGGACACACCGGGAGCCATAGTGTCCAGGGTGGTAAGCCCCATATCCTTCAGCACCACCCAACAGAACTTTCTACAGTGAGGCGTATTCTGTGGCATGTGCAGTGCAGCACTAGCCTCATCAGCCACATATGGCTTTGGAGCATGCGCAATACAACCAGGTGACTGACCAGGGCACTAAAATAGTAGTATCACTTAATTTTAATCAATTTACAATTAAAGGCAAACAACTACATGTTGCTAGTCATTAAGATTTTGAATAAGGCAACCATTTCCCGACAGCCCTCAGGTTATAGAAGCTGAGACTTTTTCTCTTGGCAATGGCAAGAACTTCCTAACCCTGGACTGCAATTTGTGGCCTCAACCCCTGAGCAAACTGTACTTAAAACACTAAATTTGGGGTCACAGGGGAACAGAGTAATTAGGGCTTTCATTGAGCCAAGGGGAGGAAAGGGGAGGAAGAGTAACAGACCTTTGCTTAACCTTTGTGGAACAAGTGTATGGATTAATGTCGCTGGCTGGAAGAACAATGCTGAAGTTTCCTTATGGGCTGGGGACTAAATCTCTTAGGCCTGGCCCAGAATCCTTCCTGTCCCACTCTCTCTCACAGTGGCCTGGATTTTCACCGTGGCCCTTTAGGCCTGATGGACTTACCTGGAATGGGTATTTATAGTGGCATGGAATGCTGATGTCGCTTTTCACGATCTCCACGCATTTGATTCGGGAGAGTTCAATGGAGCCCTTCAGGGTGCGCTTTTTCTGTGAGAAGACAACAGGGTCTCATTTAAGTAAGAGAGAAGAAGACATTTTTGCTCTAGGTTGCTCTAGAAAGCTAGTGCTAGGCAGGTTCCGTCAGCACTGTAGACCCACTGCTACTGGCCTTCAATCTGAGAAAGACTTTGCACAGGCCCACGGGGGAATGTGCCATCTGCATCATTTTTTGAGGTGACCAATTTCTATTCACTGAACCCCAGCATCACACCCACCCCACTGCCTTGGTGAAACAGCAGTATTTGCAGAGCTTGTCACTGGCATGGGTAGTGCCATCAATGGAGGATGAACCTTATATATGCCAATACCAAGACTTTTTAGAATTTTAATTGAGCTGGGTGGTGATGTCTTATGTTAGTGACAGCTTTCTTTTCTATAGTTGGCCTCTCCCCTTTCACAGTTATTTACAGCTCCACAGTGGCACCTCTGAAGACCTTTCTTTCTTTCTTTGGGGGTTGGCGGTAGGGATAGCTCAGCCTGCCCTGGGAGTGGGGCTGGCGTGGCATGTGGTGCTGGGGATTGAACTGTGGTCCCTGTGCGCTTGCTTAAGCAGATGCTTAGACCACGGAGCTATCTCTCTGGCCCCTGCAAGACATTTCCATGATTCCTTTTCTACTCCTTTCCCCACTCCATCAAATGTCACTGTGCCATGTCTCATTACTGTGCAGATACAGTCTCTTGATAATGAATTCACCCATGTGACGGGTTGTGATGTAGCATGATGCCACATGTCACTTGTGTCCAAAGAACCTCATGTTTTAGGAGGAGGACAGGGTGCCTTACTCAGTGGGACAGATTTCCCTGGCGCACCTTCAGGCCCTGAGGAAGGAAGATGCTTTTAGAGAGCAGAAGCCTTTCCTACATGCCTAGAAGGAAGCTGCCACTGAACATAGCTTCCCTCAGCTGTGGAATCAGCTGCAGGACATGTTTTTAAAACTTAGCCTTCCTGACAGGGGAGCAGACAATAGGGAAATAAGCACAGCAGGGGTTGGGGAGGCTCAAACTTGTCCTGGGCCCATGTTGGGTGACTCTTCTAAGCCTCCAGGACCTTGGGTTCCACATCTCCGCAGGGTGAAAACACTTATCTTTAAGGGTTGACTGAAGAATAAAACAGGGCAATGTAAACAAAGCATTTGGGTCAAAACAAGTGTCCTCGATGACCTTCCCAAATAAAGAGGTGAAGCAAGGCCTAACTGCTGCGTGGGGGCCGTGATTTATGAGGGCACTTGGGAGCCCAGGAGCCATGACCTTACAGTCTCCAGAAGTTACCCAGTCTTCACACTTTGATTTTTCATTACCAGCTAATAGTTCAGGTACACAATTAAGAGGAACAAATTCATGGTGTGAGAAGTAGACCCTATCAAACACAAGGAAGCTTCAGGGTGGCTTTTTCTTTCCTTTCCTTTTCTTTTTTTTTCTTTCTTTCTGTGATACTGGGGATCAAACTTAGGACCTCACATTTGCCAGGCAGGTGCTTATGCCACTGTGCTATATCCCCAGCTCTTGCGGTGTTTCTTCTTAAGCTTTCATCATAAAAGGTATTCATTTATTTATGAAAGTACAAAACATGCTCATGTTTAGACAACTAAAATAATATGGAAGCACATGAAAAGGATATTAATAGTATCTTTTAATCCCATTGTCCTATCCTGATGTCACCAAGGTCAACCATGTGGGATAGAGTGGTCTTTCCCTTGTACGTTTATAGAATATATTTAAACAAAAGGAGCATTTGTTCTACATATGTGTATGCAAGTTGCTTTTGTAATCTACTGATGTACTAGCAGCTCTGTCTTCCCATAAAACCTCTGAAAACATGTTCTGTTTGGACTCTAACTATCTCATTTAGTGTCTTCCACAGCTAGAAATATATGCCCTGATGCTGCCCATAATCACAGTTTTCTGGAACAGCTAAACTGTTTTTCAAAAACAGAAGAACACAAAGGAACCACCCCTCCAACAACCATCCAGAGCTTGTGGTAAACAGAGCATCTGAGCTTTGAGGTTACCTTGCTCCTCTGGCTGTGGGGTTTTTGCCCAAGCAGAGACTGAAATGAACTGAAAGGAAATGAAGTAGAAGCCTCAAGGCTGACACCTTTGTCTAAGACACCTACTAAGTTCGGATCTTCGCGAGAGCAGAGATAAGGACCCTGCTGAGGACACTGCCTCAGAGCCCCGCTCCTAGCTGGTTCCCCGCATTGCCCAACTAGGAGGCCAGGAGCCATGGGCGAGCGCATCGGAAGCGACTTTACCTGGGCCTAAGGCTCACGCATTTGACCATTCATAGAACATTGCCTGAGGGCCAGAGATGAGTGAGAGGCTGTTCTGAGTTCAGAACCGGGGCCAGGAGCCTCCCCGCTGGACCTGTAGTCTCCACTAATGCTTCTAATTAGGGTTTTTTTTGGTCTTTGCAGTGTTGTAACAGCACTCAGTAGAGACTGCACTTCAACTTTTGAATTTTAATCTTTCTTCTAGGCTTGCAATATATACTTTGATAATCTCTTGAGAGGCTGTGCAAGTCACAGCTACTAGCTGGCCACCCTGTCACATGAGGCCAGGCCTGACACAGTGGTGTGCTGCAGTGCTAAGCTAGGCTGTTTGGTAGGAGAGTGAAGCATACCAAGTGCTTTTTTGACTTATAACATTTCAAATTAGGATGGATTTATTAGGATGTGATCCCATTATAAGCTTGGAAAGGCAGAAGGACAAACAGGTACCACAGGAGAATGGAACCACTTGTCCTTAGGGTAGGCTGAAGGGAGGGGACACAGAGAGACAGGGACAGGAAGAGATAGAGAGATGCACACAGAGAGAAACATAGACAGACCGATGAAAGACAGAGACCAGGACAGAAACTGAGAGGGAGAGACCGAGATAGAAATAGGAGAGACAGAGAGGGACAGAGAGAGAGAGAAAGAGTGTTAAAGAAATCAGACAGCTGGACAAGCTCCATCTCCACGCAGGTCTACGGGAGAGGGCATTCTGGGTAGAGCAGACAGCAAGAGCAGATTCCTGGGGAGAGAAGCACAAGGTATGTATGGCACTGCACCCAGGGTGTAAAGCAGAGGTAAACATGAACTAGAGTCAAGAACAGGGACAAACATTTCTATGTGAAGTAGAAATACAATGGGAGCCATCTATTAGTTCAAAATTTTCCTGTCAGCCCTACAAAAATCAATAATAACAAGTAAAATTAAGTTTGACGATTGTGTCCTGTAACCCAATACCCTATATCTCAAACGCTGCCACTTTCAAGCACAAGCAGCCTAATGTGCTGGATTCATTGCCAGTTCTCAGTCCTTGAAATCATGCTTTTTTAACAATGTCTGTTTGGTCTGGCTTTGTTTAACACTCAATCACCACACAACTTTCAAGGAAGTTTTCCCTGCTTGACTGAGATGATCTGCTTTGGGTTCTTAATAGTCAGTGATTCCAAATGTGGATTGCAGGGATGGTAGCCTGACCGGGGAGCCTGCTCTCGGGATTGCTTTGCTGTTGGTGTGGATTCCATGAGCTTCCCACCTGCGAGCATGACTTCTCTCCCTACGGCCTTCCATCCATCTTGCCTGGCACGTCTCTCCAGGGCCTCCAGGCCTGCCCTGGATCTCCCAAGATCTAATCGGTGGGAAACCCTGGGACCCGTTTTGCCCTCCTCAGTCAGCCCTGGGAAGCAGCTGGCCCATGAATAAACACAGTTCAGTGTCTGGGAAATGACAGTTGCCTATAATCACTCCTAACAACTGTGCTATTCCTGCAAAATGCCAGGGCAAAGCCTTCCACAGATACCACACAAAAGCCACCAGAGAGACACCAAACAATCCCCACTGTCATCTTTGTTCTTCTGTCTATGCCACTAGGCACAAAAGGCCCAGGGCTTTGCTTTTCCTAGTTATTCCTGGCTGTGCTCATAGCTCTGCTGGCCTCACATTTTAATGTCACATCCAGACATCTGTGTGCATCAAACACAGGCCAGGATGCTGATGTGTACAAACTGCACATGGCTTTTACGTTCTCCTTTTAATGTTAACTCATAATATAGAATTTGGGTTGTAAATTTTAAAGACAGAGACAGGGAAAAATTTAAAAGACACTCCTCAATACTCTACCTCATTTAATCACGATCCATCAAACTATTACTCCTACCCACGTACTGGGGAGAGAATTGGGGTTCAGAGAGCCCGTCCTCCCGAGGCCTGCGTGCCTCACTGCTGCACTTGCGCCAGCTGCCACCGGAAGCTTTCACCACCCAGACTCGCTGCTGAGCAGCCTGCTGCATGACCTATTTCTCCAAGCCATGGCCTAAAAGCAGGTAACTTCTGCCCCACTGGGTTGTGCAGTGCTTGTCCTGGGTTTCAAAGGTGGAGCGCCCTGCCTGGTTCCACGGGAAGCCGGCTCGGCAGATACCTCAGGAGATAGCAGCTGTGTGTTGCACACCCACAGAAAGGGAGTGTTCAGAATTTCACAGCTTTACTGCAGGCAGGTGGTGTGGGGAAGAGCTGGAGCTTTCCGTTTAAGAAGCCTCAGGCTTGAGCCCCCACTTCATTCTTTACAGGGGAGCAACTTGAGGCTTATCTATGAGCTTCTTAGCCACCTTTTAAAAAGTGGTACTTGATCAATGGGTGGATTAAGAACACTTAAAGCAACTACATACATCTACTACAAGTGAATTCCATTAAAATAAGAAGCTGGCCGCTCAGTATCCCTCCCTTTCCTCTCCTCTCCTCTCCTCTCCTCTCCTCTCCTCTCCTCTCCTCTCCTCTCCTCTCCTCTCCTCTCCTCTCCTCCCCTCCCCTCCCCTCCCCTCTCCTCCCCTCTCCTCTCCTTTCCTCTCCTTTCTTTTCCTTTCCTTTCCTTTTCCAAGTGCTGCCCACAAAGGAGACCTCACTCTTGAGAGCTTGTCTGGAGGTTCTAGCAGGGGAGTGTAGCTACTCGTATACTCTTCATGGAGGAACCGTCCTTCTCTATCGGGGGTGGTCGTCCTCTTCGACCAAGCGTGCAGCTTTGGGAGGGACACACATGGATCATTGAGGGAGGAAAGGGACACCCGCCTAGCCAGCCAGATCAACCGAATCAACCCTGGCAATCAATGGGGTGACAGATGTCGCATCCAGATCACCCTCACATCCAAGACCTCGCTCTTTGTTTTCTTGTGCCTATACTTTCTTAGGGGGTTTTCTTTTGGGCAAAAGTAGAACCAAGAGCCACCAAAGGGCAGAACAGCTCTTAACTGTTGATCATGGTGAATCTGACAGAGTCACTTGTTTATATTTCCAATTATTTGTAAAATCAGGACAAAATCATGAACAGGGCCAGTTTCCTGATCTTTCCAACTGTGTCCCATTGGTTCTCATAGGGCATCGGCCTTTTGTATCCCCTTGCTTTTGGTTATAAAAACCTTTGCAGACACTCATAAAGTGCAACTTCCCTGATGGCCTAAAACTTGGCTGGCTTCTGAGGCGCTTATATGAAGAACAACATCAGACACTGGAGATCAGAGGGCGACTTGGTAATGGAATTCTAAGCAGAGAGCTTTTTTCACTGAGTCCCACAGGCTGCATTGCAGACTTTCATGGGGTCTTGCCACCCTAGCAGTAACTGCATGCAGCAGTATCTGACTTCCTCTAAGCCCAGAAAATCTTTCTTATGATGGTTTTAAGAAGACATCGCAGGGGGCTGGGGAGATAGCTCCGAGGCACAAGTGCCTGCTGGGCAAGTGCAAGGTCGTGAGTTCGAACCCTGGTCCCACAAAAAAAAAAAAAAAAAAAAAAAAAAAGAAGACATCGCAGATGTGCCCCTTCTGGCTATAGTATAGCTATTACTCCACCTGGAAGCTCACGTTGGTGTGCATGAAGTTAAAACACATCCTACTGAAGTGAGACTTAAGTGACTGATGTAGGGGTTATTTCACCCACCCACAGCACACTGCACATGAGCAGCTCTAAAGTCGGTGTTAAGGTGTCTTCCTAGATTTGGGATTCCTTCCCTCTCAACGCCTGTTTAAGGGGAACACAGATTCCTTGCCATTCTCCCAGCTCAGTTTTCGTGTTTAATGAAAAAGCGTGTTCCCAACAGTAGGCAGAGAAGGGCAGGGATTCAGGACTTGGAAGATGTGAATCCCTGCAGCGACCGCGGCACTGGGGAAGCAGTGTGCCCCGCGCTCCGTTGCCCCCCCCCCCCCCAATGCAGAAGCAAGCAGCTGTTGCGCCAGTACTGCGGTCTGAGCCCTGGGAGGGAGGCACCCAGTAAAGGCGCAGTCACTGATGTCTCCACGGAAGAAGTACTTTGGGAGCAGAGAAGCAACTGTTCCGAGCGGCTGCCAGCCCCTCCCGCTCCCCAGCCCATCCACTGGACCTAACGCAGAGGACGTCGTGGAGCGCTCTGAGCCAGGGCAGCTGCGGCTGCGGCTCCCTGGGCCAATCAAAAGCCAGGAAACTATGAGCCATCCACACCTGCCCTCGGCTGTTTCCCTGTCCCCACGGGCTGTTACTCAGAGCTAACCCACGTCCTCCGGCTTTCATCACTCTAGCGTTTTCACACTGTGGTTTCTATGAGGCTGGTTCAGGAACACAACTTAGCTTTTCTTACGGACTGCCATCTCTTCATTAGTAGCACTCTGACTGCCCAAAGTCAAAGGTGCCAATTTACACAAAGAAAAAAAATATAGAAAAGGAGAGAGAAAAGGAAAAGAGCTACATTGTCCTGTGGTAGCGAGAGGGCAATTCATAATCCGCTGTTCAAATTATGGGTGCATTTTCTCGCAAGAAAGTGTTTAAGAATAGAGGCAAAGGGAAGTGGTCCTGGGGTTTGGAAGCAGAGAGTAGAAAGAAGACTTTTTTTGTTGTTGCTTTTTTTCCTACTTTACTGTTTGGATATTTTGCTATGAGCACACATTTCTTTTGCTATATTAAGAAAACAGAACAGTTAAAGTCAGGTATGGTGGTACCTGCATGTAATCTCAGTACTCTGGAAGGCTGAGGCAGGAGGATTGTGAGTTCAAGACCCACCTGGGCAACTCAGAGAAACCATGTCTCGGAGCAAAAAAAAAAAAAAAAAAAAAAAGCCAGACATGGTGCACAGCTGTAATCCCAGCACTCAGGAGGCTAAGGCAGGAAGATCACTGAGAGTTCAAAGCCAGCCTGAACTGTATATGGTGACCCTATTCGCTCTCCCTCAACCAAATTAAATAAGTAAAGTCGAATCAAAAAGTCCAAGAATATATCATGGTGTGAAGGCCATGGGTTCACTTTCCAATAACACACACACACACACACACACACACACACACACACACACACACAGAGTAGTTAAATAAATAAATAAATAAATTTCTCTAATAGGGCTTATCCTATGGACATATTTGCTTACAAGGTGCAAAGATGTAGTAGAACGATATTCATACCAACATTGTTTATGCCACTGAGAAAATGTAGAGAAGCTCAAATATCTATCCATTGGTAGATACAGCTTAAACTAGTTATCAGGCATCCACTCTGACTGCTGTAATGTTAATAAAGAATACAGCTGATCTACATGGAGGAATACAGGTATAGACTGAATGTAAACAGGGAAAATCTAAACCAAAGTATCTCATTCTTGCAAAAGAGATGAAATATATATCAGCATGTACAATATCCAAAGAGAAAATCCAAGAGGGTAGATAACCAAAGCTGCTACCACTGCTCTACTGTGGGTTCATTGTGGCAGAATTTGATGGTAGAATAAACTTTTACGGTGATATTTGCAGTTTTTACCGTGATCATGAAGAAAGCTGAGAAGCAGAGGGGAAAGTAATGTTTACAGTGGTTGGAAATTTTACGCATACCACACTGTAATGCAGTGTTGGCGCAGACTGCAAGAGGGTGCACATTAAACGCTTGCTGTGAAAAGTGTCACAGCTCCCGGTCCTCGTACCTCGTGACCTTATCAGCAGGCCCCGGCAGGCTGCCAGTCCTCCCAACATCCACTGTGCTACATCCGCCGAGGCTGAACTTCATGACACTCCCTTGTGTTCTTCTTGAAGGTTAACCATTTTCTGCATAGATTTAACAAAGCCACTCTGTGTGCCCTTATGGGGGTGTATTTACCTTACAGAGGAAGCAATCACCCAGGAGGAATTTCTAAGCCCAAGTCTTTGTCCATAATGATAATGATGCTAGGATTTTGTTTTTAAAGTCCGTTTAGCTTCCCTTACACAGAAGAGACAAGGGAGAACGGCTTGGGTGGAAATCAGGCTCAAGGGCTCGGTGTGGTGTGCTAGGAAGCAGGTCTTCCGAGAGCCCTGCACCCAGAGCTCTCAGCATCTCGGGCTGGCCTCTTTTTTGGGCTGATCTTGTCAGGCTAGGAAATACGAGATGGTTCCTGAGTTCGAGAAGGTAGAGTTTGGTCTTCTTCTCAAGCACTGAAGGTTCAGGAGCCAAAGCATGGGAGTTATAACAACTTCCCTGTACTTCAGGAAATAGCTCCTTAAGCAGAGAGAGTGTTCAGTGGGTATTTGTTCACTGACAGATGGAGGGGAGAGCAGGTGTCCCGCAGGAGCTGGTGCCTGTGGTCCACAATAAAACTGTGTGTAAATACCAGGGAGAAGAGTTCCAGAATAACTGTGAGAAGAATAGAAATTGTTCAGCCATGAAAAAGTAAGTTTAAATGTCCACACAAAGGATTTAGCTCACAGAAAAACAGCTCCTAAGAATTACGGAGCATGCTGAAAACCTCAAGGAAAAAATGGAGGAAAAGACTGAAATGTTTCTGAAGCACATGAAAAGATGCTCAGCGTTACTATGATAACAGAAATGAAAATAAATTATACTTAGATGTCATTAAAAACACTTATCAGACTAGCAAAGATCAAAGCACCAGATACTGGTGTTATTGAGGTTTTTGAGAAAACAAGCATCTCACATATGACCCTGGGGAAAGTTAACTAGTACAACCTCTGTGGAGAGTGATTTGGTTAGATTTAACAAAATAACAGATGTGAATATCCTTTGAGTCAGCATTTCCAGCTCTGGGCGTATTTCTGCATAGCCCAGGCCTCTCGACCTCAGCACATCTGGGCTGGGTAGTTCTTTTTTTTTTTTTTTTTTTTTTTTTGTCTTTTTGAGACAGGGTCTCACTGTGCATTTCAGGCTGGCCTTGAGCTCACTTTTGTAGCCCAGGCTGGTCTCGAACTCGCACTGATCCTCCTGCCTCAGCCTCCCAAGTGCTGGGATTACAGGCGTGCGCCACCACACCCGGCTGGTTGGGCTGGGTAGTTCTTTATTTGAGGTCTTTCCTGTGCACGTGAGACAGTTAGCATCATCGTTGGCTTCTAAGATCAAGATACAAGTGCTGCTTATTTTGATAGTGATGGCAATCCAACATTTCTCTACAGACAGTGACAAATTTCCTCTGGCGAGCAGAGTTACCTGGTTGAAAATAACTACCGTGCTCATGACATAGCCACATGAAAGCTACTCGTTCCTCATTGTTGTGCTCACCAAGCAGTTGGAAACAGACGAAATTTAAGACTGAGATATTTTATCCATGTATGAAAATCGATCTGATAATTAACAATGAAAAGTTCTTTAAGCATTGGTATAGATTTACATTAAGTTATATTGTTAACCAAAAAAGTTAAGCAAATAATAGAAAATAAAACTTAATAGAAAACAAGGAGAGGAATGCCTGCCTGTATTTACAGGTAGATGAGTAGTGTCATTCAAAGAGTTTATAAGACGTGAGTGATACAGGTTGCTTTCAGACAAAGATGGAGTGGGACTTGGGGTGCGACTTGGGACAAAGATGGCAGATGTGGTGATCATTTATACAGAATCTTAATATTCTGCCACTTGTAAGAATTATGTGGATGTATTATCTATTCCAAACAAAACTTGTTCTGAATCTTACCAAAAACTGACCCATGAAAGCGCCTATTTACGCACAGACTTGAGGTCCAGTGGGCACAGGGCGAGGGGCCAAGGGACCATCCCTGCAAGAGTCATTTCTGTTTTGTGAATGAGATGTATCAGTCTGAGACACCACTGAAACACTATGATCAGCCCTAAACCTACCGTCAGTGAGACTTGTAGCGGACTCATTTCATAGAAACTGGAACTGACACAACCTACATGCAGAGAAACTTGTGAGCAGATTGTGGCCACAGCTTCTTGTGTGCGTCATGACCTTGGGTTGAGGTCACCTAGACTGAGACACTGTGTAAAGTGGCCTGTTATTCCTGCTTCTCTGTGGCTACATCTCCAAGCATCTGGGCCTCCACTGAAACACCTCGGTGTCTCCAAATGCCCCAGCGCATGTTCACATATTTCATGTTTTAAACCATTTAAAAGTCAAGAATCTCCGATCATGGCTGCACTACCCACCACTCTGTGGCTTCCTCACAGGGCCTACAGTTCTTCCTACTGTCCCTTCAGTAGGTCCACTTTCTTCTCAGATTTATTCTAAAAGAGAACTTGAAATCACTACCATACAGTTAAGGGTGCTCATTCTTCATATAAAGCATAAAAAACATAACCAATTAAAATAAAAAACACATCAAAACATTAATTGTAAATGAACCATATGTGAGCTGCTCTTGTTCACATGGTGGAAAAGGGTAAGGTTTGATATTAGTCAAATTCAGTCTCACTTTCTGGGCCCCTGGCAGGAGATGGACAGGAGAGTTGTGCGCACCTTTCTCGTCCCTTCCTCTCTGTTATATACACGTGAGTGAAGGTAATGTGTATGCTTTTGTATTAAGGGAGAATTCAACATTGGAAATACTTTGGAAACCACTGATCTAGTCCAATTACTCGATTTTATGGGCAGGAAAGCTAAAGTCCAGATAGAAGAAAGAACTGACCGTGGTCCCTGGGTGTCGAGTCTCCATTCTATAAGCTGCTCTGTTGTGGCCTCCTTGACCCCCCACTTTCCTAGAACTGTAGTCTGTGTGGCACCTGCAGGGCCTCAGAGCCTCTGTAAGCCCAGAACTGATGTTCACGCAGCAGCCAAAGTGGCTCACGTGAAAACTTTCTCCCATCTACTTGCTCCTTATTAGGCTCGTGATGGCCTAACCCACGAGGCCAGTGGGCAGCAGGATGCTTGGGAATCTTCTCAGGGCGCTTCTTATCAGCTTACCTTTTTCAGGCTGTAGCCCCATTTACATGTGCGTAATGCTGACTCTGAGTCAGCCTCACCTATGTCAGAAGGATTACAAATTTCCTTTCTCATCATAAGATTCAATCCATATTATAAAGTGCACAAGTTAAAATTATAAAGGGTTCATGAGATAGCATCAACTTCTGCTTAAGACCAGAAATTGTCCTTTTTTTTTTTTTTTTTTTTTTTGTGTGTGTTTCAGGGAAGGGTCTACAGGGTGTTCAGGGTCTCACTACTAGATAAGACTCATAGTGATCTGCCTGTTTACAGCCTCCCAAGAGCTGGGATTACAGCTCAGCACACCCTGGGGGGCAGGGCCAGCATGGCAGGCCTGGGGATCGAACTCCTGGCCCCTGCGCCTGCTTACAGGTGCTTTAATCTGCTGAGCTATATGGCAGGCCCAGAAATTGCTGTTATACTGTGACAGTTATCCTGCTTGGGGCATTGCACCCTAAGAAGGTGACTTGGAAAGGAGACAGCCCTATGTTAGGTATTCTGTTATTTTCATGGGTTTATTACACAAGGGTTCAAGCTGAATGTGAACTATAGATCACAGATATGCTTATCCATTTGTCTCTGTCATTAAAATAGATAGGTACAGATACATCCCTGAAGTTATTGACTCAACCATTAAATAGTATATATACATATATTTCACTTTGGAGGACATGCAGGAGTATGAAACTATACTTATGCAAAAGAACAAATGGAAAAAGTTCAATACAAATTGCCATGCAGTATGATTAAAACTAAGTGAAAGTTATGTCTCCATGAAAAGAAAAAGAAATCCTCACAGAGGGATTCCCTTGATGCCTGTGGACCAACTACTGCAGGCATTTTAGAGATGTCAACCACAAACAGCGAGTCGACACTCATGTGTCCTACGTTCCCCACCCCAGCTATACACAGGGTCATGGAGAACATTTTGATGTAGTTATTTCTTGGATTTTTAAAAATTTACTTTTTGAGGTAGAGTCTTGCTAAGCAGTTCAGGCTGGCCTTGAACCCGTGGCGATCCTGCTGCCTCAGCCTCCGGAGTGCTGAGATTATAGGTATGTCCCATCACATTCAGTTTGTTTCCTTAATTTTTTAACAGTCTGAGGAGCTGACAATTTTCTCCTTTTCCTCTTGAGATTAATCAAAGTCCACCTACCTGATGTCCAACTTGTTTTCTGTCTTTGTTGCTAAAGATTACCTCATCCCGACCCTAGACATACACAACAGGCATTTTTCCAATCAAAACATGTCTTCAGGGCCCATGAGATAGCTCAGTGGTCTAACGCACCTACTTTGGCAAGCTTAAGCAACCACAGGGATCACGGTTCGATTCCCCGCACCACAAGCTGCACCAGCCCCACCCCCAGGGCAGGCTGAGCCAGCCATAACAAAAAGTTAAAAAAAAAATGTCTTTAAGAAAGTTAATAAATGAACAGCTCAGAGAACAAGATACCATACAGTAGCTCAGCAGACCATCACAGCGGCGTTTCTCCAGCCTCCTGCCCCTGCTTCTGGCCTTGTGTCTTTCTGCTGGCCCCACAGCTGTCCGTCTATCTACACGTGCATGTAAAGTGGGTGGTGCTGTGCTCCTGGGCACCCTCGGGTGGCTTCTTATTGCAGGGGAGATAAACCCCTACAATGTGGTTCCCGGAGCTGGCTTCTGCCTCCACCTCTCTGGCCCTTGCTGCGAGCTGTGTGTCCGGGGCTCTGTGTCCTGCATGCAAGCCCAGCCTTCCTCCGCCCTGCAGGTGTGCCAACATTCACACACGTGCAGCTTCCTCTGCTCAGAACGCTCTTCCTCCTTTCTTTACGTGAAGGGTGCTTCCTCATCCTGCAGACCTCAGTGCTGGTATCAGTCTCTTCCCTGATCACTCTCCCTGCTCAGCCTCCGCTAAGGCTCACACCCACACCCACCACAGGACCTCCTGGCCTGTGTAGTTAGACTGTGTAGTAGTCTTTTTGTCTGTCTCCCTCATGAGAGTAAGGAGGACACCTTGTCCCTATTGGTTCCCATGGTTTCCCCCATTTCCAGTGCAGTGCTTGGCACATAGTAGGTGCTTAAGAAATGATTGCTATCACTTCTAGGCATTTTGGCCAAGATCAAATGCAGAAATGATTTTTTGTTTGTTTGTTTGTTTGTTTAACCTTCTTTCTACTTGTTTATTTTTTAATCTTTATTTATTTATTTAGGACAGAGTTTTGTCATGCAGCTTGGACTCATAGTGATCCTTCTGTCTCAGCTTCCTCAGCACTAGGATTACAGGCATGAGTCACCCAGGTCCTTGTGCCTGCCAGCCAGGTGCTTAGACCACTGAGCTACCTCCCTGGCCCTAGAAGTGACTGTGAACAAAGCAAAAGTTCAGAACCTACCAGAATAGAAATACTTCCCTGGTACAGTGTTAAGTCAAGAGAAATACATACCAATTTTATGGAAATTCCTGGTTGAATTTTTGTATCAAGCAAACATAACTTATGCAACTCTATGTATATTTTCATTTTAATTACTATTTTAATTGTATTAATTATGAGGGCCAGGCACATATAGCAGTGGACTAAAGTGCCTGTTTATACAGATGCAGGGACAGGGGTTTGGTCCCCAAAGTGCCATGCCGGCCTGCCCTGGGGTGAGCTGAGTCAGCAACCGAGACTGTGTGGTGGTGCGCACCTGTGATCCCAGCACCTGGGAGGCTGAAAGTAGGCAGATTGCTACAAGTCTGACCCTGTAGATCCTGTACTAAATACATTTTTTAAAAACCCAAATTATGAAAAGATTATATAATACATATTGACCATGAGTTCAAATCTAATATAATTATCATATACTAATAATATAATCATTTTAATTGTGCAAATTGTGCTCTTTGCTAATTCAGTATAGGCACATAGCATGCAAAGATCAAACCACGACAATGCCATCATCTTAAGGTTTTTAAAAGAATGTGTGGTTAACACATAATAATTATGCACATTTCGGGGGGACCCCGTGTGCTTCAGCATACACATACAGTACGTTCTGATCAAATCAAGGGGATATTTTTATTTCCTTATTATTACTTTGCGTTTGGAGACTCTGAGCATCACTCTTCTCACTAAAACACACAACATCCACAGCAGTATTTTCACAAAAGACCTAAGAGCTGTAGTTCTCCCCACACTTCTGCAGAGCACTGGGGCCTCTGTGTTGGGGAAGCTACTCCCCAACCTCCTCCTGTCCCTCTTGGCCCAAGCCTTCCCAGCTTCTAGCAATAACTATTCTGTCTTCTGATGGACTTTTGAAAGTAGTCACATTCCTTCACGTTGACTTTATAAAACACTCATGAGAGAAAACATGAGCACTTTGTCTTTCTGTGTCTGACTTGTTTTGTTGAGCCTGTCTTCCAGCTCCCCCTACTTGGTTGAAGATGGCCAGACACCATTTTTATGGCTAGACAATATCCATATACACCCACACACTATGCATGTGAATCTATAGCACATATCTAATATTTTTACCCATTGCTCTGTTGATGGGCACTTAGGTTGATTCCATGTCTTCATGATTGTGAACAGTGCCCCAGCAAACATGGGTGTGTGGGTGTAGGGTAAATCCGTCTCACTTTTTGGGAAGCACTGAGCTGCTGTGCAGTGTGAACTCACACCGATCCTCCTGCCTCAGCCTCCTGAGTGCTGGTGGCTGCACCACTTAAAGTCCCACCAGCACTGCATGAGAGTTCCCTTTCCCTCCATGTCTCTTCTAGCAACTGCTACTTATTGATTTTTTTTTTTTAACTTTTGTCTTTTCAATGATAGCTTTCCTAGCTGGGATGAGAATATATATCCTATATAATGTTCCTTTGTGTTTCCCTGGTAGACAATGAAATTAACTATTTTTTAAAATAAATTTGTTGGTTATTTGGATTTATTTTCCATAAAGTGCCTATTTATATCTTTCACCCAGGGGCCCGGCAGGATGGCTCAGTGGTCTAAAGCACCTGCTTAGGAAAGCTTAGGCAGCTGCAAGGACCAAGGTTCAATCCCCGGCACCACATGTTGCACCAGGCTGAGCCGGCCATAAAAATAAATAAATAAACAAACAAAAGTTCTGAAACAAGAAAACAAATAAAATAAAATAAATTAAATTAAAAAAAATAAAACAAAAAAAATCTTTCAACCATTTCTGGTTTTTTCCTTTTTTTTAAATGGTACCAGGGATTGAACTCAGGACCTTGTGCTTGCCAGGCAAGTGCTTATGGTATTGAGCTATCTTCCCAGCCCTGCTCATTTCTAGTTGTACTATGTACCTGCTTATCAATAACTTTAGATTAGGTGGTGTGGCACTGTATATCTATCATCCCACCCTGGAGACTCAGGTAGGAGAATCACGAGTTCAAGCCCAGCCTGTGCAGCATAATGGCCTAGAGAGATTGTCTCAAAATAAAATGAATGTTAGAAGGCTGGAGTGTAAATCAACATGATGTTCTGGGTTCAATTCCCAGTACCACAACACATAAACGACAAAATTCCCCTTAGATGAATGGGAATGAGATGGTAGCCCAAGACCTACATCAAGTTCTTAGTATATTAGCATATTACAAACTTACGCTGAATTTCCAATAATAGATTAGGCATTTGATCTAAAAGAGGAATTTTATCTGGATGGGAGACCCTTCCAGAGCTGCTGCCCTTCCGGACCTCTCAGGAGGCCCTGAGACAGCCCACAGCTGTCTGGAGGAGCAGTGGGTCCTGCTCGAATGACCACAGCCTGATCGCTCACTGATGAACGCGACATGTGTCACTGGCTTGTTAAGGAAATAATGAATATTCACTATTCGGCCTGTCCGCAGTTGGGATGAGTTTTAAAACAGCGTTGTGTCTGCTCCATTTCCATTTCGTTTTAGACAAAAGTGCCTCACGTCGCGCAGACTCTGCAGTTGAAGAAACGGAGTGCTTGCGCTTTCCAGCTAAGATTTACTTTCAGACTGAGTCAAAAGCTAAGCTCCCATATGTAGGCTACTTTCTTGAAGCCCAGTTTCACTGCAGAATCTGATGAATGAACACATCAGTCTTCGAGTAGTAGAAGTCGGATCTAATTTGAATGAGGGAACATTTGTGTCCAACAGAAAAGCTCTCGCTGCAGTGGCTGCCCATGGAAGATCACCTCGCCTGGGCAAAGCCCGCGCGCACACGAGGTCCTGCTAAGGTTGACATGGAGCTGCCCAGGCCGCAAATTCAGAGCCCTTACCTGGGACCCCTCCTTTGCCTGGATAACCAACGCCCATGTCTAGCTCCCAGATGCCTTTTCAAGACTCTGTTTGAGTTATGTGAGCTTTGCTTATGCACCAGGTATTCACTGACCCTCCTACAGAGTGGGCAGCACTCTTCGTAGGTGAGGTCAGTGAGCTGAGGCCAGGAGGCCAGCAGCCCTGCCCACACCAGGTTGCAGTTCTCGTCCATCCGTGATGCACAGAGAAAACACTCCAACCACCAATGCAAATGCCAAGGCCTGAGTACACATGTGCTTTGGAAAAAGATGAAATAGGAGCCTGAGGATATATCCAAAGAGGTAGGAAACAAACAAGAAACCACTTTGCAAAGACTGAATGCTCCAGGTAGGGGAGAAGAACTGCCCACACCGAGATGCCACATTCGGGGGACCCTGCAGAGGAGTGCCTCTGTAGTGCGCATGGTGGCCTGTGGTCCACTATGCCGGGAGGTGACACGGGTGGCCAGAGCATTTCAGCAAGCCCAGCCCGGACAACTTAGTGACTTTGCTAGACTCTGTCACAAAAGAAAAAAGCGAAAAGGGACTAGGGATGTCGCTCAGTGTAAAGGCCCGGGGTTCAATCCCTGGTACCTGAATGATAATAGTAATGATAAGTGTGTGTGTTTCAGAGTTAGAGACACAGCTCAGGGGCAGAGCGCTTGCCTAGCATATTAGCATACGAAGTGATTTCAGTTAGGTCTTCAGCACTAAAAAACAAAACAAAATAAGTGTGTATCTCAGGTGCCTCACCCTCTCCAGATGAAGTAGAAGCAGGAAAATAAACTCATGAAAAAATGTTTAGCATCACTGAGCACTTGACAGATGTGTGTTAAAACAACAGAGATTTCACATGCTGGAAAGAATGGTACTTATCAAGGAATCAACCAATAACCAGTGCTGGTAAAGTTGCAGTCTCCAAGATGGTGTAACCGCTGTGGAAGTCAGTGTAGAGATTCCTCCAAAAACTAAAACTAGAAGTTCTGTTTGGCTCAGCTACTCCCCTTCTGGGTCTCTTCCTGACAGAGTTAAAGGCATGCATGATACCACAGTGACACGTAAACACCCATGTGTGCAGCAGCACAGTTGGTAACATCACTGTCTCGGAAGCAAGGCCCATCAATGGGTGAGTGAATAAAGATGAGGCCAGCAGCACATGCGCAAGGACCACGGTGGGTGACAGGTGCTGGAAAGCAGGAAGAAATTGTTCAAATAGGAAAGGGAACAAGGAAAGGGAGGAAGAGGAGAAGGGAGTAAAATGGAAAAAAGAGAACAGAAGGGAAAAATAGAAGCAGAGCTTTTGTAAACAAGGCAAGGAAGGTTAAAGGGAGAAGAAGGCAAGAGGAAAGACAAAGAACCAACGTTTGTTGTTTGTATGGATACCAATTCCTTAGGGTGGATCTGATTTTTATGTACGTCAGAAGTATGCCAATAAAATTAATTTAAAAATAAATGCAGTTCTGAAGAAAATGCAGTCATGAGAATGGATTAAGAAAAATAATACCATAAAACCTTGAGAACATTACGCATGTGTCTCCTTCGCCTGGTCCTTGTTCTGGCCCTACAAGAACTTGAGCTTAGAACAAGATACAGGAAGAAAACAGACATGGCAGGGCCACAGAAAGAGAGAGTGCTGTGAAGTCAAGTCACAGAGGCATGGGGAGACCACAGGATGGAGGAGCGTCAGGTTATGGCAGAGAGGTGGCTGAGAGGTGGGGACAGGCCGCTTTAAGGCAGGGACTGATACGTGATCAATAATTTTGCAAGTTCACATTAGTTATGTGGATGACCAGCGCCTTCAATGTCTGCAGGAGTTCAGCTGCAGTCAGCTGAATTGCAGAGCAAGGAAGCACGAGGAGGCTGACTGAGGAAGCCTCAGGCAGAATGGCGTCTCCACAAAGCTTAGCAGCTGAGGAAAGGATGGGTGGATCCTTCCCAGAGGGAAAAAGGAGCTGAACTGCAAGATTCACCTGGAGAGAGCTGGGAGCCGGGAGCTTGGCCCTCCTGGCCACTCCTACGCGTGCTCTTCAACCCGACTGTCAAAAGTACAATCCCCAAGGGGCTGGGGAGATAGCTCCGAGGCACAAGTGCCTGCCTGGCAAGTGCAAGGTCGTGAGTTTGAACCCCAGTCCCGCACAAAAAAAAAAAAAGTACAACCCTCTGAGCCCTCCTATTTCTTGTTCAAAACTCACTGCTCCCCCTCCCCGGCATGTTAGTGACTTGCCTCAGTGCCCAGAGAGGCCCATGGTGCTTTGTTACCTACACTATAGGCACTGGGCTTTCTCTACTTAGGGTTCATTTGTGTTATTCAAACCTCCATCAGGATCTCTTTCTCATTTCTTCTTCCTCATTGCTTTTCTGCCTTTCTGCTTTTATTTTATCTTCCAACAGCTGAGGGAATTGTATGTTCCAGACACTGTAATAGACTCTGATAACATTATCTTCAACAAAGGTTGCCTTCAGAAAGCTGTTGTGCAATGGAAGAGGTTATGGGAGAATGATAATAATAATAATAATAATAATAATAATAATAATAATAATAATAATGATAATAGGTAACGATGACTTTGGCACATACCCTGACAAAAGGAACACTTGGTACCATGGCAGAACATGGCAGGAGGCTCTGATCTACTTCAGGGAATTCATGGGGAACTTCTCCAAGCAAATGACATTTAAGATGAGGCTTTAGAGTTGAACACAATCTGGTATGATTGGAACTTAGGTGGAAGGAAGAGGACTGTGAGCTGGAACAGCATAGCAGATCCCAGTGACCATCTTCTAGTAATAGGAAAAACGTTCAACAGTATGTCCCTTCTGGTGGAGGTCACCGTGTGAAAGCTCCTGCGGGCCTCTACAGGGAGCAAGGGGCACTGGGGCCAGGATGGTGGGGGCAGGGAGGATGTCAGAGACATTCACAGGGGAGAGATGTCGGGAACTGTGGGACTCTGGGCAGGATTCTAGAGAAATTCTAGCAGATAAACCTAGTGGGTGAATACACTGGGGCTCCCTAAAGTGAATGAAGATTAAGATTGTCCCTAAGTGTACTTGGAACTAGCAGGGCTCATGGCCCACTTCACAGGGAGCAACCTGGGAGGGAGATTTTCCAGGCTACCTTTCACATGAAGGATTTCAGGGCAGGAATACATCATGCACTCTGCCATAACCCAGTGGAGTTCTTGATTTCCAAGGAGTAACAACTGTTGTAGAAATAAGCTCCCTTTGCAGGGAGCTGCAAAAGCTCTGGAGACATAAGGATCTCAGGCAAGTTACTTAAACTCCCTTTGCTTCCACTTCCTAATCTATAAGTGGGATTATAAACTTCCTAATTTACAGGATGGTTGCAAAGTGTACACCAGGTAATCTCTAATGCAAGGCTTGACACAGCAAATGCTCAGTCTCCATATATGTTCGTTACCATCTTACTATTATAGAATCAAGGTGGACTTTGTCTCATTAAAACAAAATAAGACAAGGAATATTCAATCATTTAAAATGCAAATAGTTTTCAAGAGGCTTTCATAGTATTAAGTAGCCTACACAAGTTCACACAGCTCATGGGGTGAAGCTGGTCTCTAGTCCACAGCTCTCTGATAGTATAAGAGATAGATACATATTTTGTCTTTTTGAGACAATCTCACTATGAAGTTCAGGCTGGCCTTGAGCTCACTTTGTAGTCCAGGCTGGTTTTGAGCTCACAGCAGTCCTTCTGCCTTAGACTGCTGACTGCTGGAATTGCAGGTACCCTCCACCACGACTGGCTTATAAGCTATATTTTGACCAGTAGGCAGTAAGTCTTCCATAAGCAAAGAAAAGAGACCAACTCTTTTCCTCTTGCCATCTTCTTGGGAAGGGTGAACTCTCTAAGAGATGGTTCTGCTGCTATATCTGACTGCGGGCCAGAGAAGCGGAGGCCCTCTCGAGGACTGGGGTTGGCTGTGACTGTGACAGTTCTCTCTGTCCCACACAAACAACAATAAACTCCCTACCATGGGAAGCACAGCACACCTGATCCTCAAAGAATCCCTTCAGCCCTCCCAAGTGATTTCTCAGAAGATCTAGCTGGTACTGGGCCAAAAACATGAATAACAACCACCCCCACATAGCAGTCGGTATTAAGGTTGTTAAATATTTTTCTCCTGATTGATCTGACATCTCTTGAGGGAGGTAGTATTAGGGTCTTTATTTTACAAATAGGAAACAGAGGCATAAAGAGGTGAAATAGCTCACCTGCATTCCTACCTCCCAAAGGCAAGAGGCAGGATTTGAATCCATTTCTCCTTGGCCACACTGTCCTCACCCACCCATGGCTTTCTCCATCTTGTGGGCCTTCCTCTGTGCGCTTACTTAAGTATCCAAAGCCCCCATTGATCTCATATCAGTCACACGCCACTAACTATATTGCTTAGTTGGTTACTAACTCTGAAGGTTATTTGTACTTAAGCCTCCCAGGATGTACTAGATCTGACTTTTATTGGCCCATGAGATTGGATTGCTGTAATTTCAGAAGTTTGTGAGGTGTAGATATCATATTGGTAACTTGTTGTGGCCACAGTAGGAGTATCTACACCAGAGAAATTGGCAAACACTAGGAGTCCAAACTCCCCAGCTCCCTCCCCCATTACCTGGACTGTTACTTAGCTTAACAGCCAATTGCCAGGGCCCTGTTGCTCATTGTCCTCTAGGGAAGAGTTTCAGGCACCAGAGATGGTTTTGTGAAGAACTTGCAAGCATCTGGGGGAGCCTTAGACCATGCCTGCCTGGAAGGCATCCTCTGCTGACTCTGGATCTTTCTGAGCCCCTGCTACAAAAGGACAGAGAAGCTTTGCTGGCCTCCTGAGAGCATTCTTATCGCATCCTTGCAAAGGCAAAGGGGCAGCCAACTCCCCATTTAGGTGCATGACAAAATAAAAGGCTCCCTACATTATCACAACCTAGAAAGAGGCCAAGATTAAAGAGAGAGTGAACACTCAGCAGAATTGCAGAATTTGTTCTTGAGTATGTAAGGAGTATTTTTCTCACATGATGTTATAAATTCATAGATGATTATAACTAAAAGGAACAAGCTTTTGTAAATGCAAAGGGAGAGAAAGAAGCTGAGGTCCTAAAAAGGCCCAACCTAGGATGATGTCATTTATTTTTATTTTATTCTATTTTTGTTGTTGTTGCTTTGAGACAGGATTTCACTATGTAGATCAGGCTGGCCTTGAACTCACTATGTAGCCTGGGTTGGCTTTGAATTCATTGCAATCCTTGCTGTCTCGGCCTCTTGGGCACTGGGATTACAGGTGTGCAAGAAAGAATTGCATAGCTTATGATGAGTGTTATGTCCCCACAAGCTTACATTTAGCCACAGAATAGGAGTTCAGGACCCTGACCTTAGCTTGGTTTTAAAGAAATCTTAAGCCCGTACCATCACTTGCATATGAGCCTATTATGCCACCACGCTAATTCCCTCAGAGACATGAAAATGGCTTTCACTAGGCACTGAGTAGGGGACAGCACGTATACGAAGTGCTTTATGTATTAAGCTCAACTGCATGAAACTGCCACTGTCTGACCATGTCTTGGCTGACAATCTGTCCTTTCAAATAGTTCAGCCCAGACACAGCAATCCTTCTGAGTCTTTGTGATCTTCTTATGAAATGTATGCTCTCTCTACAACCACTCACAGCTGGGAAGACTGAAACTCTGAGGCTGTAATTCAAAAGTTAGAAGGTGCCCTCCCCTGAAGTGTGATGCTGTTACTCACAAAGGATGCACAGCGCTTTGCTGTGTTCAGACCGATGACCCTGAATGAAGGAGTACAGATACAGCCTCCCCAGCACGGATTCACGTGCTGCTCTTGGTGTCCTTAGAAAACTTTCTCACTAATACATTTCTGTGACATTTAAAGAGGAACTTATCACAAAAACAGAAAAACCGAATGCTTAAGAATTTTAAAGACATTTGGAATTTTAAAGAAATTTGTGCATGTATCCTCCATATCCTACACGGAAAACTGTAGATGCTATGGCCCAGGGCTACCCAGAAAGAGGTAAGTATCTCCCAAATTTTCATAATGGTCGCATAAGAAGGTGGGGTAATTTTTGCATTGATTATATGCAAATCATGAGCAGAGCAATCCTGAATCAAGACCACTCCTTATGTGGCTATTTGCAAGTCAAATGCTGAATTCGCTACCAAACGGTTTACAAAGAACAACGCTGCCTAGGAGCTGCCAGTTCTGGTGCCACATTGAGTTGCAGGAAAGCAAATTAGTAAAAACAGTAAAATGGTCTTTGAAACAATGTAAAGGTATGCGACTGTTCTTTCAGTATGAAACATGAACTTTAAATGTCCCATTTTTATTTAAAAACACCCTGTTTGATGCCATGCAATGTATAAGCTCTGCCGGAGGAATTCCGCAAGTTGAAAACCTGACTCTGGGCCACCTACCACCTACCCTGCACGTACTTAACTCCATGTGCCTTTTGGATATCTGTGTGTGTGTGTGTGTGTGTGTGTGTGTATGTGCTGGGGACTGAACTCAGTACCTTGCTCTTGCCAGGTCCATGTACTCTTTTGCTTTATTCATAAAGTAAGGATCAATCAGAAGCTACTGAACATTAAAATAAAAAAAAAAAAATTAAAAAAAAAAAAAAAAAAGAAGCTACTGAACATGACTCTGTGTTTCTAAGGGAGTGGTGGCATTCTTTTTTTTTTTGTCTTTTTGAGACAGGGTCTCACTATGCAGTTGAGGCTGGCCTTGAGCTCACTTCTGTAGCCCAGGCTAGTCTCGAACTCACACTAATCCTCCTGCCTCAGCCTCCCAAGTGCTGGGATTACAGGTGTGAATCACCATGCCTGGCTCTAGTGGTGGCATTCTTTAACTTGCAACTTCCAAAGGTCAAGCTCCAATCTGACCTCCTCAGGTTCCCTTTCATTAATGTTCCAAGCCAAAGTCTCCAAACTCTGAACTCATACCTATATCCACCAGGCGAGACACCAGCAGGAATCCAAACACCTCTGTCCCCAAGTGATTGCTAAGCCCCAAATTCCATCTCCCCTTTGGTAAAACACCAGTGGTAATCTCTGCTCTACTTCCCTAATGCAGTACAAGTAATACAATGATCTTATAAGGAATCAAACGTGCTTTGAGAAAAGGCTCAACAAGATGAGACTCACACTACTGCAGAGAAACAGGGTTCCTAAAGAAGGAACAGGACTTCCAGGTTGTTTCTAGTTGTTTTCTTTTACACAGGAAAACCCTGAAGTAGGAGATAGACATTTGCCCAGTTGCGGCCACTCAGTGAGAAGCAGAATTTCCTGACTGCTCAGCCAGTCCGCTGTCTGCCAATCTACATTGTTAGGCTTCTCGCTTTTTCTTTCGCTCTCACTGATGCTACAGAACATGAGAATGTCTTTAGATATATATGTAAGTCTGGTCTCACTAAGCTGCTATAATCCTCCAGGTAAGAACTGTGGGTACACATGCAAAATAAATGTTGTGTGATATGCCTAGTCTCCTGGGACATTTTCCAAGGGATTCAAAGGCATGATATTATGTACACCTTGCAAATATCAGACTAGTAAATGTCTAGAGGTCATGATTTCAAGGTATCAGGCAGTGATAACCATTAAAACAAGTAGCGTTTGAATTCATAAAAATATTAACATTGGACCTATCACTTAAACATGCCAAATAGTATTTCTTTCACTAGCTAGATTTTTCCTTAGGTCCCATTAGATACTACTATTTTATTCAGCCATGACACATAAAATTTAGCATATTTCATATGAAGTTTAAGTTTTACAGAATAAAAATGGACCACATAAAATACTATTAAGACTTGGAGGTTAAGCCTAGCTTTGTAGATGATGGTTCCAAAGTTATGCTTCTCAGGACCAAAGCTACCAAGCACACCTCGCCCCTTGACTCCTCTACACTGTCCTCTGATTACTCCTAGTACCCTGTGGTTGTATGCCCAGCACATTTGTGATCTGTGTGTTCTATTTCATTTTGTGGATATCCTATGCCATCAGCCTGGTCCAAACATACAATACGATACAAAAGGAGAACACAGAAGAAAGTGATCACATACCCCATGACGATCCTCGAAATATGCCAGGCTGGCTTTGGTTAAGACAAAGAAGCGGACTTTAAAATTGGAAGGAGAAGTTCTTCTCTTCTGTTGGGATTTCTTGATGAGCTGTTCTTCTAGTAGGATGAAGTTGTTCATGATCCAGTTCTTGAAAAGTGAGGTGTCTTCAGCGTCACCCCTCAGCACAAGCAGGGGAAGCAGCTTCTGAACTAGAAGGGTAGCAGGAGGCCGTTGATCTTCAGAGAGTCTCTCCAAGGCAACCTGCCTCTAGCGGTATCTTTCTATCAACTTTCAGCTGACAGCACCAAGCTGCTCTTTTGATGTCAAAGGCCACAACCACATCCTTTCAAAGCTCACAAAACCAAGAGGCCCCTGTGAAAAAGTGCACATGCTCTTTGCTGCATGATTTGAAATGATACTTGAGGAAGCATAGGCTCTAATATGTATTAAGGCTTAGATTGTAACTGTTATAGTTCCCGGCTTAGCCCCTTCCATGGGTAAGACATTGGCACAAGAGATAAGAGCATGTTGCCCATGGCACACATCTTGTGTACACATTTGCTATTGCTGGTGCAACAAATTAAGACATATATGGTAGCTCAAAGGAACACTAGTTGATTATCTTACAGATCTGTTGTTAAGGAGAATAAAGTGGGTCCCTGGGTAGCACCAGTCTGTGGTGCTGTGATCCTTTTTGGAGGACTGTTGAGTAAGCTCTGTGTCCTTGGCCTTCTGGCCTTTTTAAGGGCACCCACATTGCTGGGGGTCATAGCCTCTTCCTCCTTCTTGAAAGCCAGCAACAGCACACTAAATGCTGTTTGCCTCGTGTCCCTGGCACCTCTTCTATGACCCTCGTCCACGTGTAGAGATCCCTCCTGATTACACAGGGCCCATGCAATCTAGGCTCCTGTTTGATGGTCATCCTAGTGTAAGGCCAGCTGATTAGCACCCTAATTCCATTTGCTACTTTCTCTCCTGCCATGTATCCTAACATGCAAGATGGGGGTTCAGGCAGGGGCATCTTTAGTCAAGGCCATTGTTCACCCAGAAACAGCAGGTCCCAGTCGTACACTGCACTAGCAGTGAAACTACAGACCAACCCCTCCAGGGCTCTGAGAATCTACTTCCGCCCTGTGAAAGAGACTAAGAAGCCC
The DNA here is from genome assembly GCA_004027025.1 of Myocastor coypus. Lineage (NCBI taxonomy): Eukaryota > Metazoa > Chordata > Mammalia > Rodentia > Myocastoridae > Myocastor > Myocastor coypus. The sequence goes on from PVJA010000655.1 coordinate 137,284, forward strand.
TTTCTGCAGAGACTGCAAGGCTGCTCTTCCCTCTTCGGTCAGCCTCATGTCACAGAAGTTCTCACGTCAGCCCTCTCCTGCATGTCTCTGACACCACTATCCAGGCTACTCATACTGCCTGAAAATATCTTCTCACCTCTTCACTTCCTGGTTCACTCAACATTACACATACAGTCAGCCTTGGCATACCTGGCGGCTCCCTGGGGAGGTCCTCTCTCTTCTAAGTCCAATCCACCAGGCTCACACACATTCATAACTGTCTCTTCCTACTTCTTCTGACATGCTACAGAGAATGATTTTGAACTGTTTGTCCCCTCATTAGTTGAAAAACTCCATGGGGGTAAGGAATCTGGGTGTTTTGCTCTTTTCTATATACTCTGTGCCTCCCACACAGCCCAGCACACAGAGTATGGTTAGAAAAGTATTCTGGTGGAGGATTGGTGAAATGGCTCAGTGGATTAAGTGCCTGCTTAGGCAAGCACAAGGACCAGGTTCGATTCCCTGTATAGAATGCTGCATCAGCCTTGCTTCTGAGTGTGCTGAGATACCAGCTGAGACTGGGCTGGTAGCACACACTTGTAACCCCAGCACTGGGGACACTGAAAACAGGAGGACCACTATGAGTCCAAGCTGCCTACTGAGACCTTGTGCAAGAAAACAAACAAAAAATACACAAAAAAGAGCAGTAGAAAAAAAAAAAAAAAAGAGCAGTAGTAATTTTGCTACTATTTTGCATTTCAGTCATTTGCAGCAAACCTAATGCTAACTAAGACTATGTATATGTGACTTTCTCAAACCACACTGTGAATTCCACTGGGAAGGCTTGGCTTATTCCTAGTTGGTTTAAATTAAAATATTTACACACTTTCTAGAATGTTGTCACCTAGGAAAATGAAATAGCTATTATAATAGTTATAGAGTCTTTTATTTCCCAACCCTTTCTAGAGTACTACAATTATCAATAATTTTATTGTCTTGCTCATAGAGTCTTCAAAACTACTTGCTAGGATGAGTCTCTAGTCACTCCTAGACAGAACCTCAGCAGAGCCAATGTTGTCTTCATCCCTTTAAGGAAAAAGACAGGCTCTTTTTTTGTTTTGGTTTAAAAGTTCAGTTCATAGGAGACATATTCAACGAGCTCCTGCTGGCCAAAAACAGAGTGATTTGGGTATCATGAGAACAATAACTGATTATAGTTAATTTTGTTTATTACAAAATTAAAGACCAGCAAAAATGTTAAAATTGTGAATTTGTAATATAATTGGAAAAAAGTCTAAGCCCCTGATCACTTTTAGAAGCTAGTGAAGATCTAACTTATTACTGTAAATGCTGAGAACAAAACAGCCCTGTATTTTCCAGATTTTGTGAAGAGCTGCATTTCGGTTTAGTAATCAAGTATCAAGGGAGGTAAAGTCTTTCTTTGGAGAAGTAAATAAATGAAGGAGGAATGATGGGACATCCCAGCTTCAAAAGCCTAAGAAAGCACAGGGTCTAGTCAGCAGTCATCAATGGCTGCTAAAATCACCATGTGCAAAGCAAGCAGGAGACTACACCGTCTTCATAAGAAGGCGACAACACTGGAACACGGTGTGCCTTCCTTATCAGCACAGAGAGACAACCAGACACCGACTGTCTCCTGACGTGGTGTGAGAGAAAGTACACAAGCCACCTCCACAGAAGTCTTGCAACAAAGAGAAAAACGCAAACATGAATCTAACCAAGCCTCCACGTCTAAATCTGAGTTTGTAGGAAGTATAAGAGATAAAGAGAACACCGGAGCTGCACATAGGCGTGTCCGGAAGACACAAAACCCCAAGGACAAATTACCTGCTATCCGCAAGAAACAAGCGGGAAGGGAACCTACGGGATGAAAAGATGGCTCCATCATTTCCGTCAGGCCTTAGGCTTCAGAGGAAAAAAACAAACCGTAACGAGACAACTGGGAAAGCTTGAGCAGTTGATCCCTCGTGACAGAGAAATACTAGGCTTTAAGGAGTGATAATAACACTAGAATCGTGTTAGGGGGAATCCTTATTTTGTGCCAAAGCATACTGAATGATTGATAGACTCATCAGTGCCTGCCGGGGGCTTCATTAGAATCCACAAGGGAGGAAGGGAAAGGCAGGGAGACAAAGGAAGAATGCTCCTGAGATGGCAGTGACTCAAGCTGAATTACTGAACGAATGAGAGGGTTCATCACCCCATTCTCCGTAGACTGGCGTATATTTGAGAGTCTCTAGGTTAAGACAAGATGCCCAGCTCAGCGACGGGATCACTACTCTAAGCACGTCCTCGGTGGAGCGCTTCTCTTCTGCGTTAGCCTGGGTCTGTGCCAGGACGTGAAGCTCGTGCCTCTTGCGCCACACCCTCACCTCTCCTCTTCTCTCACACACTCCTCTGACTTCTGACCTGACCCCTCAGGCTGAGGTTGGAGAGAGGAAAGGAAGAGGAGCAAGGGGCGCAGCACCCAACGGAGCTACGGCAGTCACGCTAGATCGACAACTGCTGCTTTTCATTCACGACCAACGTTTCTCTCGTGTTTTGTTGTTTGCAGAGATGTTTTCAGCTGGGGGCTTCCATACCTGTTTCCCTTATGGGGGGGGTGTCACTCTACCTGGCCAATAAACTCAACCTTCAGACCTTGGGTGCTGCTAACCTCTGACTGCTTTAGATCTCATTTCCCCCTACGATGTCCTCAGAGTGAAATGGGCTTGAAAATAAGCCATGTCTCGTTTACTCCTTCCCATAGCCCCTCTGGAAAGCTCAAGGTCAGATTGCTTGTCCCAAGAACAGCCCCTTTGCCCTGAGACTCTGGAATATGCTGTGCTCACCACTATCTGTTTCCAAGCTGTAGTTAGACACAGTCCTGGCATCTCCAAGGCTCTAAAACCATCCCAGGCTCAGAGTCCTTCTCTCAAGCCCCTATCCCTTGATTCCTGGTGGATACCTGCATCCGCTCCCCCGAGCCCACCTTCAGTGACAGTGAGAGGAAGCACACAGCACACCAGGAGCTGTCTCTTGGCTTTGAGGGTTTTGCTTTCTAAATGCTGAAGGTGGGCGAACACTATTACAGGCAGAACTGGTTTTGTTTCTTCCTGTGTCAAGTGTGGAACATACAGAACCCCACTGTAAGGTACTTGAGTACCTAACTCCTCCAGTCATATTTTAGATGCCTTGGGACCCTCAAAGGTGAGTTCGCTAGTCTCATTTAAGATATAATGATTTACAAAAGCACCAGTACATCTTGGTACCACTGAACGCATGTATTTAAGCAACAGTGTCAGAAATTGTGCCTGTCACTCCTTAGTTCTGTGCCAGATTCACACTGACAGCAGTTGTCCTCTGTGACGTCGATATCCTTTTTCCTCAGTGTCCCAGGGACAGTACCAGCACTGTGAATCACTGGCAGGCTCTGGGTAATATCCTCACATGTGTCCCATTGCAATGGAACACTGGCTGTGTGAAGCTGTCACAGGCTAGCATTGGTTCTTGCTTTTCCTCCAGAACCTTGTCAGCACCTCCCCCCCCCCCCAAAAAAAAAAACAAAAAACAAACAAACCAGGGATTGAACTCAGGCCTTTGCACTTGCCAGGCAAGTGCTTATTCTACTGAGCTATCTCCCCAGCCCCTTGCATTTGTTATCAGTTGATTTCTTGAGATTAAAACTAGAGTGATGGGCCAGCAAGATAGCTCAGCAACTAAAGCACCTGCTTAGGCAGGCTTAGACAAGCACAGGGACGATGGTTTGATCATGGGCATCACATGCCATGCCAGTCCCACCTCACGGTGGGCTGAGCCAGCCAGAGTTCAGGTGCAGTAGCACATGCCTGTAATCTCCATGCTGGGAAGGCTCAAAGCAGGAGGTTCGCCATGAGCCGAAGCTGCATGGTGAGACCCAGTAACAACCAAATACATTGAAACAAACCTAAAGTGATAATAGGAGTTTACAAGCAAAAGCTTTACCTGGAAGGCAAGAAAAGAGAGACACAGGACTCCCACTTGAGCAGTAGCTGGAGGTGGCACAGTGTGCCAAGGAACAGACCGGACTGCCCGCAAAGGAGCTCAGGCCAGTTTTATGAGGTCCGAGTGTGCCGCTGTCTGGGGGTGATCTCAGTTCTGTTTTCATAGCTTAGGTTGAATCCTTGTAAATGGAGGGGCAGTTTGGTTCTCATGACAAGAATCCCCATGCTTTGAATGGCAGTCTCAATCCCATGATGCTCTGATGGAATCTAAGTAGCTTCAGGCAATGAAGACTCTGGATGTAACCAAATGCTTCTGTGACTCCCCTGTCTTTGTATGCTCAATCTTGCTCACCTGGAGACTAAGTGAAAGCCTCCTTCTATGGTCTTATGATCTGAGGTTTTACAAGTGCAGTTGTTTTCCCTGGGGCAGGGGACAATCCTTTGGATAAGATTCTGATATATCTCCTGAGCCTCTCTTATTGTGTACAGCAAAGAGATCCTCCCACTGTCCTCTCATGATGGTTTTGGAGGCCTTTATCTTCCTTGGGTTCCCTTGCAGACTAAATCATATGTCGCTGAGATATGATGTTTTTAATTCTCCTGGGAATATACCAAGGAGGGGAATGGCTGAGTCAAAAGGGACCATTCGTCCCAGCTTTTTGAGGAATCTGCCTACACATTTCCAGAGTGGTTGCTCCAGTCTACACTCCCACAGCCCTCCAACATTTGTTGCCAGCTTTTGCTATTGGCTGACTTCTCGATGACAGCCATTCTTCCTAGGGTGAGATGCAATCTCGGTGCTGTTTTAGTTTGCATCTCCTGAGTGACCAATGATGTTGAACATTTTTTTTTCATATATTTATTTGCCTTTTGTATTTCTTCATCTGAGAAGTGTATTCATCTCAGATGTCCATTTTTGGGTTGGATCTTTCAATTTTTGGATTTCTGATTTTTCTCAACTTTTTTTTTTAATTCTAGATATAAGTCCTTTGTCTGAGGGACAACTGCCTAAAAACTCTTCCCACTCCATGGGCTGCCTTTTCACTCTGTTGGTGATTTCTTTAGCTGTGAAAAAATATTTTCTCATAATATGAAATACCAGTTGTGTGTATATATATATATTTGATACATTTTTACTTTATATGGTGCATGGTGATAGACATGAGTCTTGTTTTAGTCTTTGGTGTGTGGAAAGCCAAATTATCAGCACCATTTATTAAACAGGTTGTTTTTCTTCCAGTGAACCTGTGTGTCACCTTTGTCAAAAAGGTAACAGAGTGTTCGAGGTTGTCTGCACCTTCTAATCCATTCTGCTGATTTTTGCTATTGTTGTTGAGAATTGTTCTTGCTATTCTAGGTCTCTTCTAGTTCCAAATGAATTTTAGAAATGTTTTCTCTAGCTCTGTGAAATATGCTAATGGTATTTTGCTTGGGATTACATTAAATCTGTGTAACAATTTTGAGAGTATGGCCATGTTTGCTATGTTGGTTCTTCTTATCCATGAGCAAGAGAGATGCTTTCATTTTCTGATATTCTCTTCAATCTCCTTGTTCAGACTACTGTAATTTGCAAAGTGCAAATCTTTTACTTCCTTTGTTAGATTGATTCCTAAGTATTTCACTTTTTTGGATACTAATTTGTATACTAATTTCTCTCTCAGTGAGTTTGTGCTTTGTGTACAGGAATATCAGTCCAATAAATTGAAAGTATAATTAAAAGCCTACCAAGAGGGGCTCAGGATTTAGCTCATTGGCGCAGCACCTACCTGGCCAGCATGAGGTCCCAAGTTTCTGTCCTGGTACCCCTGCCTCACCAAAAAATGAAAAAAATCTTACCACTAAAGAAAATCCCAAGTCCTTCCGGATGGATTCACTGGTGGATTCTACAAGAAGTTTAGAGAACTACTGCCCCTAATGCTGAAATCCTTTAATGAAACTGAAAGGGAAGCCACTCTCCCTGGCCTATTCCTGGAGGCAAGTATTACACTGTTACCAAAACCAGAGAAAGACCCAACTAAAAAAGTGAGCTTCAGGCCAATCTCCCTAATGAACATAGATGCAAAAGTACTTAATACAATACTAGCAAACATGAGGAAGATTATGCAGCATGATCCAGTGAGATTCATCCCAGGGATGCGGGGATGACTTGACAAACATGGATCAACCAATGAAATACACCATGTATGCCAACATAGCCAAAGACAAAAATCACATGATCATTTCAATAGATGCAGAAAAAGCGTTTGACTAAACACACATTCATTACAAAGCCCTACAGAAAACTGGAATAGGTGGTCTTTGCTTCCACCTGATAAAAGCCGTCTATGACAAAACAACAGCCACTAAATCATCAAAACCTGAAAGCCTTCGCTCTAAGATCAGGAAAAAGACAAGGATGTGTGCTGTCACCACTCCAACTCAATATAGTTCTGGAAACATTTTCCAGAGCCATTAGACAAGAGGAAGAAATAAAAGAAATAAAGACAGGAAAGGTGGAAGTTAAACCATTATTTACAGATGACATAATACTGTACATAGAAGACCCTAGAAACTCTAACAAAAGACTTGTAGATTTAGTAACCAAATTCAGGAGTGTAGCTGGATACAGAATCATCTTATTTTTTATGGTGACTTTTTTATGTATATATATATGTATATGTGTTAATATATGTATTCTATAATATATATGTTCATATATGTATTCTATCTATCTATCTATCTATCTATCTATCTATGAACAAGGCAATGTCAGGAAGTTCATATATCATACTTCCAGCAAATGGACCTGGTACTTCATACTTTTAATTTATATAATTTTAAAATGATAGAAAATAGGCTGGGGAGATAACTCAGTACAATAAGCACCTGCCTGGTAAGTGCAGGGTCCTGAGTTCAATCCCCAATACTGCCAAAATAAGTGAATAAATAAATACATTTTAATTTCTAATTGAAAATAAGTGGAGTGGCCTGGCAGGATGGCTCAGTGGTCTAAAGCGCCTGCAGGCGGCTGCAGGGACCTTGGTTCGATCCCCAGCACCACATGCTGTGCCAGCCCTGCCTCTGGGCAGGCTGAACCAGCCACAAAAATAAACAAACAAACGAACAAAAGTTCTGAAACAAGAAAAAAAATAAATTAAAAAATAAATTTAAAAAAAGAAAGAAAGAAAATAAGTGGAAAAGATGTCCTGTGTCAATAATAATTGCTTTGGCTTATACAAGAAAGTGAGGTGGCCAGGAAGGAATACTTTTTGAAATATATGCTTATGTTATATATTTATAAAAGTGACACATGTGTTATGGAAAAAAACATCAGTAAATAAAATGTGAAAATTGCTTCTAATCTCATCACTCAAGAGATAATAATCATCTGTGTTCATACTTCTCTTTACTTTTCAGAGTTAGTTTCTCATCTACCTGCCACAATCTTTTTATTACAGATCCTGGCTTAGTCACTTTCCTGTATATGTATAGCTCCGGATCTTTATTTTGACCTCTCAGTTAATTTTTTCATCATTTTCGCGGTCAGTGATGATCTTTTTTTCAGTGTAACAGCAAAGAACTCAATGGACAGACCACGGAGGGAATGCTCCGACCTCTGAGCAGAGCTGCACCGGAAGTGGTAGGAGGGCCACAGTCCTGCCACAGTGATGGCGGGGAGGAATTGTGGTTCAGAACAGAGCTATCGGCTGCTGAGCAGAGCAGGAAAAGAAAAAGACTGGGGTGTGGGGGATGCGGGGGACAGCGAAGAAGAAGAAGGGATCATAATGTTCAGAATAAAATTATTTTAATCCCCTCTCAGCGTCTTTCACGTACAGGAGCTCATTTTCCCTTCAGACCTGAGGCAGATGCGAGCGAATTTGCATAAGCAGCACCTGGGGGAACATTTAGCTGTTTGTGGTCTTTTCTACCAGCCAGGAGGAAAGGTGGCGCTCAGGTTCGCTTTGCCAAAGCCCTGGGCGCTCAAGGCAAACCACAGCTCACCTCACACCACCTCAGTTGGCGGCAGGTGACATAAAAGGATCGTGGCTTATATTTTAGGCCTGGGGATTTACCCACCAGGTACCTACGTGCAGTGTGGAAATCTCCCCACCCTCACATCCTGCCTAGCGCAGCATCGCCCCTCCCCAGGTGCCTACTCACTGCAGAGGCTGTACACGGCGGCTTCTCTACCTTGACTTCAAAATAACCCACGGGGAGCAAAGGCTATGGACGTGAAGCCGCTTCCCACCGCCAGTGTGTAGACTTTAGCCAACTGTACTCTTGCATGTCTAGATATATTGAGTATCTTACATATGCTTTTGGAGTTTCATAACGTCCACCTCTCTTCAGCCTTACACCTGTCTAAAATGTATACAATACTACCTGTAGAATTTTGGTTTGATGGCTTTTCTTCTCATGAAATACTTATTATTGGTTTTAAATATAGTGACAAATACTACTAGGTTCTCAATTCACTCCACTGCTTCACAATTACTGCACCCTATATTTGCCCTGCTTTCTTATCTTATCTGTCTTCAGAGAATATATATATATATATATATATATATATATATATATATATATATATATTCTTTGTTAAGAAAATGTTCTCAGTCAGATGTGGTAGTACACGTCTGTAATTCCAGCACACTGGGAGGCTACAGAAGGATTAACTCAAACTAGAGCTCAGCCTGGCCAATCTGGCAACTGAACAAGACTCAAAAATAAAATATAGAGAAAGGACTAGGGCAGTAGTTAGTGCAAAGGCCCTGGGTTTAATCTCTAGTACAACAACAACAACGAAAGAGTGCACAAAGCTTGTCCATCACACAAACATGTGAAGCAGGCAAATCTACTTCCCACATCATATTAAAGCTTTAATACTGGCAGCTGCCCAGGGAGATTTAATTGTCTAGGAGAGCAAGGAAGACAGTGGTTTTGATTCAGTACTCAAGCCTAAGGAGTTGTGACCCATTAGTTTTAAAGGTGTTTATAAAATATATTTCACATACCATAAAATTCACCCACTAAGGACAGCTCAGTGCTTTTTAGTACAGTGGCAAAATTGCAATTTAATTCTAGAATATTTTCAACACAAAAATCTATACCTGTTTAAAATTTCAATACTATAAAGTTCCTTAATGTATGAATCTTCATTCAGAAGAGAGGCAATCTCTGTGGTCTTTGTTTTTTCTGTTGTTGTTGTTGTTTTTTGGTTTTTGTTCTTTGTTTTTATCTGTGAAGGTCTTTATTCTTTACTAGAGGTGTAGTAAATATCTTCACAAAAACTTCATTTTATCTTTCCCACAACTTTGGTTCAAGCTCATTTAATACATAGCTTTTCTCCAATTTTGACAGGTTGTATGTCTCATATTTAAGTTCATCATCTTTCTCATTTTGAAAATATTCTATATTCTCTCAGCTTATTGCTCTGTTTTTCTGAAGACAAACTCATTGTTGATGAGCTATCCTTTAAAATTTCCCCCCTTAAAAAATAACTTTTATGGCTTTCCTAAACCAAGGATAAAACAAAGCACAAATCAAAGGATTCATGAGTTATAACATGCACACCAACAGCAAATCTCATAAATATAGGTAGGCGTATTTAACCCCATAAAAGCATAAATTAATGTCTTAATTGCATATGGTAATGAGGAGATGGTAAATGCTACTACCAGGACCCCCAGAGTTTTGACTGCTTTTCTCTCTTTCTCTTCCCTACTCAGCTTTGTAACTCTCTGAGAAGAGGTGATTTCTGTTTATTCACAAAAGTAATAGGTTATGGTGTAGTTGCACTGGGATTTAACCAGTTGGTATTTAACCTGGGCATATTATTCCAACATTCCTTTCCTTTCTAGCAGTCACTGTTTGCTAGAGAAATGGATAAAGCATGAGATATACAAATAGTTATGAATTTCCACAATGGCTGCCCGCAGAGTCGGGCGTGGAAGAGGCCAAGGTGTGTCTGCCCACTGAGGACCCAAAGGCTCTAGATGAACACCTGGAACTCCATGCAGTGCCCTGTGCGAGCTGTAGCAGGAGGCTGAAGGCTGCTACTTGCTGCTTTCATTGCTTGATCCGGATTGATTTTCCATGAGTGAATGAATTCCATCTCGGACACAAGTTCATTCTGTGTTTGTAGGAGGGGTGTGGCCTAAAATTTCTGAAACATGAATCTTCTTAGCCTGATGAGAACATAGTGCAAAACCAACAAATAGGACTGGCTGGCTGGAGAGCTCTTTGATTTTTAAATGCGAGGAGAGAGAATGAATGTTTTACAAGGTCTTAAAAATAAGCAAATAAAGTCGCATGCTATTTTGTACTTTCTTTCGCAAACTCTGAAATTTTGTGCCAGAGTTAAATTTAAATGAAGCTACTTACTGACTTCCACATGCAAGCTGGAAATCAAATATTCAGAGTGCACAGTTTTAGTGGCAAAATATTTTTACAAGCCTGTAAACTTAAAATGTTGTTTCTTTTTATCTAAGTAGTATATGTAGTGAACACAACTTGGAAAATATGAAAGGAAGTGCCCTCAAGAAGCAAAGTCTCATGCTGTTCCTTCCCATGGGTAACAAGATGCTCCCGAGTAGTTCTACCAGTTTCTTGTGCATCCTTACACACACACACACACACACACACACACACACAGCATCTTTGAACTTTTTATTCAAAAATATACGATACAGGGCCAGGTTTGCAGCACACTGTTGGAGCACCACCCTAACGTGGGGTTCAATCTCCAATGTTTGAAAAAGAAAAGAAAAGACATCATCTGTATTATTTTGTAATGTTTGTTTGTTTAGAAACAAGGTCTATGTAGTTTAAGTTGGCCCTGAATTCACTAGGTAACAGAGGCTGGCCTCAAAGTGCTGGGGTTATAGGTGTGTGCCACCAGGCCTGGCTTATAACTATGTAACTCACTCATATTTACGAAAATTATTTTTGGGTGTTTTGTTTTGGTTTGTGGGACCAGGGTTCAAACTCATGACCTTACACTTGCCAGGCAGGCACTTGTGCCATGGAGCTATCTCCCCAGCCCCTATGAAAATTATTTAATGTTCTTATCATATTAGTGTGCTGAGCCATGCCTCGGTTGAATGTGTCCCTAGGCTGGGGGCTTTCCATTCCTTTCCCCACTGCCACACATCTTCTCCATGGTTATCTGTCACAGGAACTGCCCACTTCCACCCTTTGCCCCTGGCACCACCACACACGCCTTTCAGTATGGCCGCCGGGAAGACCCTGTGTGTGCATCGTAACACCACCCATTCAGAGCAAAGGCAAAGACTTCCCGATGGTCTGTGCGGTCTGTCCAGTGAGAGTTGCTCCTCTGTCATCTCCCACTTGCCTTTCAGAGTCATCTTCAATTACTCTTCCCCCACCCACTCCATTCTTGGGTTCCTTAAATGCAGCGGGCAGACTCCATCCCTCAGTGCAGGCTGTGGCTCTGGGCATGGCATTTGCTGTTCCTCCCGACATCTGCATGGGATTTTCCCTGCCCTCCTTTAGGTCTTTGCCTAAGGACTGCTTCTCATGGGACCTTCCCTAAAAACCACCCCACGCCCTCCCATCCCACATGCCTACTTCTCTCTCTCTCTCTGTAGCCCGTATCAGCATTGACGTACCATGTCATTTACCTGATTACTGCCTGGGTGCAAGCTCCAGGAGACCAAGGAATTCTGTCTCTCATCTGCTGTTGGATTCTCAGTACAAAGTCTGTGCCAGAGAGTATTAATTCAAGGCATGGATGAATTTACGCATATGTAGTCTGACTAATATATGGAGTTCTATTAGTATGACACAGCTTAGCATAATTTACCCGTTGCTGTATTTTGGGATTTCTGTTTTATTTGGTCTCTTCTCACGATTGGTGATGCTCTTTAACTTCTCTTTCCCCTCTGTAAGGCAAGGCTAGTATTCGTACCTATATCTTACAGGACTGCTGTGAAAAATAAAACTTTTTTTTTACATATGCACAGCACTTTACAGGTTTCCAAGTGTTTCACATACGTCATCTCATCAATCCTCACAACAGACCTGCGAGGTGAGGTAGGTGAAGATGAGAACTTCTTTAAAATAGTTGACATGCTGGGAGGGGTGGTGCATGCTAGTAATCCTATCACTGAGGAGGCTGAAGTGGGAACTGGAGGCCAGCCTGAGTGACAGGAGTGAGTTGAAGGCCATCCTGTATTACACAGTGAGACCCTGCCTCAAAAACCAAAAACAATATAATGGTTGACATCATGACTGGCTTATAGTAAGTTCCCAATGATATGGTTGTGATTTTTCTCATTTCTAGTGATTAAATTGGACTTATGAAGACATATGCTTTAATACCTTATATGTAATATTGATATATAATAATAGACAACATAATATATGGAGAGAAAACCAAACCTTATTTTTAAACCTGAACGGGTTGTTAACTTTATGATTATCCCTTTATAATACAATCACTATAAGTCACTTTGTCTTTTTATGGAGAAATAGCTCAATGACTTTGAATAAATATTTTAGCTCTTCAGAGACTAAAAACAACAACAACAACAAAAAAAAAAAACCAAAAAAACCCTTCACTTTTGCATTTTTCTTTTCTAACTAGTTTCAAACAATATACTTGCTCTCTAATTTTTGCTCAATAGGTGAAAGGAAAGCACAAGCTCATAGTTTGTTTTTTTTTTTTTTCCTGGAACTGGGGATTGAACTCAGGTCCTTGCATTTGCCAGGCAAGTGCTTATTCTACTGAGCTATCTCCCCAGCCCCTACACAAGCTCATAGTTTGAAAAGCTGTAATTAGGTACCAAGGCAGGCAGGCGAGGGAGCATAAAGAGTACTCTGTGGCCTAAACTTCACGAACTCTTCACAGAAATCTGTGAGCTGGGGGATGTGCACCAATTTCAGAAGGAGTTTTTTTAACTGGGGAAGGGGGAATTTATTTTCATCATTTTGCACAAAATTAAAAAAAATCCAGAAAGATATGTTTGCCACAATTTCTCTGAAGAGCTCTTCAAAGAAAGAAAATGTCAAAACCTTCAATAGTTTATCAGGTAGCCATCAAGAGTGAAGCGGAAGATACATACCTCATAGCGGGAAATCCTACGGTGATTCAAGGCCTCTGTGGATCCCTGAGGTTCCCAGTAACTGCCTACGCACTTTGCTCACCGCCACATCTCCCTGCCTGTCAGGAACGAGAGTGTCACAGCTGGACATGGTGCTTGAGGTAGAGAAATGAGGATCTAGCTAGCTCTGCTCTGGGACTGTGAGCAAGACAGTGCTGAGCCTGCTTTTCCCTCCATAAATTCACTTAGGAAAATTTAGCTTCCTGCAAATTGAAAAGGCTGAGAAAATGTTCTACGCCCTGGAAGCTGCTATGGCAACTGGATGGGTCATGGTAGGCGGCAGCAGCTGCTCTGTTCTGCTACAGCCTTTCTATCCAACACCTCCCGAGTGCCCCTCTGAAAGGATACTGTCTATATCCTGAGGCCATGGTAGGAATCCCTGCCATTGGCCAGTCAGTGTCCACTGCTAGGATTTTATCTCCAGGAAGTCTTTCATCTGTAGTCTTTCATTTGGCAGCAAGATGGTCCGTGGAGGTGTATTTGAAACAACAATACAACTGTATGGGGATATCCTGGATGTTTACAAAAACAGTTGTTTCATAAATTTAGTGTTCTAATGTTTTCATTAAAAAGAGTGGTCTCTGCCTTCTGCAATTAAAAAGAAGACCACAGAGGGACCAGGCTATTTCCCAAGAGATGGTGGCTTGGGTCTTTGTCTTAGTTTTTGTTTTGTTTTTTAAAGGGATGCTGAAGTAGTCTTGTGGAAAGCCTACTGGGAAGATAGGACAAAGGGGCATGTGTTGGTGACAGGTCACAAAGGACAGCAGAGGTTAAGCAGTGAGGTGGAGAGAGGGAGGCAGAAGCCTTGCAGGAAGATGGTATGCTGCCATCACTCCCTCTCTCTCTCGGGCATTCAATCTGCAGCTGGCCAAGATGTCCCGAGTGAAGAGGACCCTAAGCAGTGAGTGTGTGCTGCCTTATTACACAGCCCACAGCTACCGCTCCAAGGGTGTGTTTGACACCTCCATGGGGGACCTGCAGCGGCAGCTGTACAAGGGAGGCGAGTATGAAATCTTCAAGTATGCACCCATGTTTGAGAGCGACTTTATCCAGATAAGCAAAAAGGGAGAGGTGATGGATGTGCACAATCGCGTCCGCCTGGTGACCGTGTGCATCGCGTCCACCAGCCCCGTCCTCCCGCTCCCTGATGTCATGCTGCTGGCCCGGCCAGCTAAAGGCTGTGAACAGCGCTCCAAACACGGCCTGCTCACCAAGAAAAGGAACCAGAAGCCTAAGAGAACTCTCGAGCTCACCAGGCTACTTCCCTTGAAGTTCGTCAAGATCTCCATCCACGACCGTGAGAAACAGCAGCTGCGCCTGAAGCTCGCCACAGGCCGGACTTTCTACTTGCAGCTGTGCCCCTCCTCAGACACACGGGAAGATCTCTTCTGTTACTGGGAGAAGCTTGTCTATCTCCTGAGGCCACCCGTGGACAGCTATAGCAGCACCCCAACCGTGCGGATTGGGGAGACAGCCACTCCAGAGGATAAAAGCATACTGGTAAGCAGGTGGCACCCAGCAAAAATGGGGCAGGGTGCCTAGAGAAAGGGTGCCTCAAGACACAGGGCCTGCAGGGCTTTCTGTGCTGGGAGAGGCATTACATTTGGAAGGGCCCCATGAACTAGGGCCCCATGAACTAGGCTCACGCAAGTGCTTCATCACAATGCAGCATAGGGCCAGACATCGGGACACCTTAGGTATCAACTACTCTGGTTCACACCTAGGGGTGTAACCACTTCTAGAACACCCTGAGGGTCCAATCTCTTCTTGAACATTTTATAACTGAGCTTATTCATTATAGATCAGTTTTAAAATATGTATTTTTGTGTTCTATGTGATGCATAGTAATTGCACCTATGTACATAGCATGGCACAACATTGCAATGCTTATATCTAACAACCAAGTTAGCCTACTATGGCACTGAATATCGTTAGTCCTCCCCTCCCACCCAGCTGTGCCCTGGTAGCCCTTAATCATCCTTCCTATGTCTTCCTTCCAAGTTCTGATAAATACCCATCTGTTCTCCATTTTCTCTGGAGCCAACTTTGTAGCATAGAATATTTTGAGCAATTAAATTCGAACGTCCTTGTTTCATCTAAACCACGATCTGTATCCCTGGGACTACGAGGGGCTGAGTTTTGTGTAGATCAGCTGAGACCATATGTGTGTACACAAACACACTGTTTCAGCAGCCACTGGCATGTGAAATGTATGCCCTGACCCCACAATCCCATGTGTACACAGCTGTTCTGCAAAGACTGGAGCACAAGTGTGTAAAAAAAAAAAAAAAAAAAAAAACCAGGGCAGGGGGCTGTAACTGTGATATCATTGGCACTAGAATTGCCCAGGGGAACCTGGACTTGTTTCTTTGGCTGGCTCATCTTGTCCTGGGGGCGGGGCTAGCATGGCACGTGGTGCTGGGGATCTGGGATCTGATCTCGGGCCACGTGCTTTAGACCGCTGAGCTATCCTGCAAGCGGGAAACTGACTTCGACAGAAGTGTGAGGATGTGATAGGTAGTCCGTGGGAGTTTCAAAGGCTCTGCTGAGAAGCCCTGGAGATGCTTGGCCGCAGGGTGAGAGTCCCAGGCAGTTCTGACTTTGTTTTCTCTGTTTCACCTGCTTCCACCGCCCATCTTTGGCATAGTCTTCAGACATCTGTGGAGAAAGGGACCAGGATTCTGGGCTGCCGCAGTTTCGTGAGGTGAGTGGAGCCTCCTCTGCTGCTTTCGCTGGGGGAGAGGGAATTCCACGCGCTGCTGCTGCTGCTGCTCCTGCAGGATCGGCCAGAGGAGGATCGGCAGGAACAACCAGCGGGGTGGCAGCCGCGGGAGCATCGACCGGTCCTACAACAGGTGTGGCCATGGCAGGGTCAGCGACAGGCCCCACAGACGGTGTGGTGAGCATGGCAGCATCGAAGCCTGCAGGCTCAGGCCAGGTCACCACGACCCTGGCAGGGGCGGCCACCAAGGAGACAGTGGAAGAAAGAGCCAGCAAGGCCATGGCGGTGGGCGTCAGCGTATCCTCGGACAATATCAATGCAGTGCTGGCGGGCGCCGCAAGCAGCTCCTCCGCAGGCACTTCCATGGCGGGGGCCACCAGTGTCTCCCGCGACAACAGTGTGAGTGTGGTTTTTGCAGGCGCCATGACGACCAAGGCGCCCGAGGGAGAAAAAACTGCACTGCCAGAGGGGGCGCCCCTGGTCTCCACCCTGCAAAGCGAAGGCTACATGTGTGAACGCGATGGCAGCCAGAAGGCCCCCAAAGCTAGTGTTGAAGCCAAGAAGGAAAGACGGGAAAGAAGAGAAAAGGACAGACATGCCAGTAGGAAGGGCTCGCACCATGGCAGGACCGGTGAAGGTCACCAGCACAGGTCAAGTAGGGACAAGAGCAGGAAATCCTCGTCCCACCAGTCTGTGTCTCGACACAGGAGCAAGAGAGATGAAAGAAAAGGAAAGGGATTGCGTAAAGGAAGAAGCCAAGGACACAGGCCCCCTCACAAGAGCACCAGCCTCAGCTCCTCCAACAAGGAGTCCAGGACCTCTCGCAGGGCAGGGAGGAAACCATCCGCAGCCAGTTCGAGTTCTTTAACAAAGAAATCCAGTAAAATCACCTCCTTTCTGAGGAGCTTCATAACTGCACCGAGTTCAAAAACAGCCCTTGAATCACGTGACAGAGGGGTAGACATTGTGACCAAGACGGTGGAAAAACACAACATAGAGACGAAAGTGGAGAAAAGCCAGGGAGGCCAAGAGGTGGAGATCTGTGGGACCATGACATCTGAGACAACAGAGACCATCATCTTTGAAGCCAAATCCACTTAAACAAGAGGCCCCCAAGTAGAAGAATAACAACTTAGAGCTGGGCTCAAGAAAGTATCTGCAGCGAGCCAAGTACAGTTTAAATAATAAAGGTCATACAACTCCAAAAGCCTGCTGCCTTCTTCTTGAGCTTCTCTGTTCCTCAGCCTGGTACTGACCTCACAGTGGCTTCTGTGATGTCAGCATAAGGTGCCAGGCCAGGGCAGGCTCAGACTCTCAGGCCCAACAGAGCCAATATCCAAGGCTCAATCGCAATTCCTTTCTGCCTTTTGTTCCCTAAGATTATAGAGGTCACACACACTGTGGGCTGGATATATCACCCCGATCATGCCCCCCCCCAGCCCACCTGCTCTTCTTCTGAAGGTCTGTGAACATGGAGATCAAATCCAGTCCGTAGACCAAGAGAGACTACCCTCATGTTTCCCCAGGGGAGGGAGGCGGAGTATAACATCTGTATGCCCATGGACTAGTGTACTCATCCTGTAGATCAGGACTTAGCTGCTTCAATGTGTAAATCAAGTCTCTTTCAGGAGTACATTCACAGTCTTTTACCTATGCAAGGCCTTGGCAGCTTTGCAATGTGGCCATGAAGGCTGATTGGCCCACAGAACCCACAGTCCTTACTTTCTGGCCCTTTACAAAAAAGGTTTGCTGACTGCTAAGCTAATCTCAACAATTCTCCTTCCTCCCGCGTGCATGCCCAAGTGTTTATCAGGAGACAAGAGAGGAATGTTCAGAGTAAGGGAATTGGCAGCCACAAAGTCCTGGGAACAGCCCGAGTGCTCACCAAGTGGGAAAAGTGATGTACACACACACACACACACACACACACACACACACACACACACACACACGGCAGGGCCTATTGCACACTAGTGAAAATGAAGAGCATGTATGCACTTGAGCATCCGTGAATTTTGCATGATGTTGAATAATAAAAGTCAGAGAAATATACACCGTAGAGTTCCATGCATACAATAGTTCAGAAAAAAGAATAAACTATGTTTGAGGTGTGTGTTTGCCAAAAGCAGAATAACCAAAATTCATGAGAGTGGTAGTTTACGGGATGGAAAGGTGAGATATGAGTGACAGCAAGAAGCTGGAACAGAGTGGGGTTGTTTCTGCTTTTGTGGTGCTACGGGCTGAATTAAGGGTCAAATGCCTACTAGAAAATACTGTACCACTAAGCTATGTCCCCAGAGCCCATTCGATTTGATGCTTTATTTTTATTTTTATTTTTATTTTTATTTTTTCATTTTAGAGAAGGGTCTGCAGGGTGTTCAGGATCTCATTAATAGATCAGAATCGTAGTGATCCGCCTGTTTACAGCCTCCCAAGAGCTGGGATTATAGGTATGTGCCACCATGCCCAGTCTCAATTGCTGTCTCAGCATGCCCGGGTACGGGGCCAGCATGGCACGTCAGGCCCAGGGGAGCAAACTTCCGGCCCCTGCACCTGCTTGCGCGCACTTTAATCCACTGAGCTATTTACGACCTGTCCTTGATTTTATACTTTATTTTGAGATAGTGTCTGGCCAAATTGCCCAGGCTGTGTTTGAGTTTAAGATTGTGCCTCAGCTTCCTGAGTAGCTGAGAATACAGCTGTGTGCCACCATGTCCAGCTGAGCTGCTCCGTTTCTTAAGGAAGTGGGTATGTTACACAGTGTTGAATAATATTGTTACGTATTTATTTTAATATCTCTGAAATCAGCACAGCTTTAAGTCAATGTCCTCCCAGTCACAATTCATGTCATTGATATTGCCTTAGAAATGCCTCAGCTAACATTTCACTTATGTCTTTTTTATATCTGTGAAAAACAGCTAATTCTGAAAGACATGTTTCAATATGTACAAAAATTTAGTGACATAAAAGAGACGTCGGAATGTTGAAACCAAATGTTTATATTGCTAAATAATGGGAGGCTGGGTGTATAATTACATTTCTCTATCTGTCTAACTGTTGATGTGCATAGAGTCCTCTTGCAAGATTTAGCTAGCATGAACTGGGCTGCTTTAAACATGTCATTCTAATATCATCGTTATGTACTTAACTCTTGGGAAGATATCTAGAGGGGAGTAGCCAGGTCAAGTGGAATTTCTACTTTTAGTCTTTTCAGGAATCTCCACATTGATTTCCATAGTGGTTGTACTGGTTTATGTTTCTGCCAACAATATACAAAGGTTTCTTGATGTTACTTACCTACTCTTTCTGGAGTAAGATTTAATCCCAATGTTGTTTGAATTTGCCTTTCTCAAATGGCTGGCAGCAATGTCGAACATTTATTTTCATGCATATGTTGGCCAGGTGTTCTTCAGAGAAGTGACGCTTGTGTCAGATGCCCATCTTTACGAATGTAGTGGTAGAGTTATTGTCCACAGGAAACTGGATGAGAGGAATAACAGAGTCTTTATTACCTGCCAGTGTCCACTATATGCTCACACTCTTACAAAATTGGGAGTGTGCATGACACATTTCTTGGTTCTCCTTTTGTTTATTTAGGTTTCCTGGTGCCATGGCAACCACAATAAAATGTCGTGCCCACTGGTGTGATGTTAGGCAGACCAACACTGAAACAAGGTCATGGCTTGGGCATCGAGATTTACACTACGTATAGGCATACGGTCCGACTCGGCTTCCTTTAATTGGTCCTGCTTCTTTGCTTATCTCTTTCATGTTTGTGAAATTTTAACAAGGCAGGGGAAGGAGCAAAGAACCTAGCTCTTACCCCTGTCACTAAAAACACAGCAGGAAGGGGTCAACTGAGTTAGTTCTGCCTCAGTCTCTCCTATTTCTAAGGTGAATTGAATACTAAACAAGGGCTTTAGCTTAGGATGAAGTTAACCAAGGGCTGCTGTCTCCTATGTTGGGTCTGCTATTTGGAGGGAGGATCTATTTTGTTTTTTAGTTCTTTATATATTCTACATATTAGCCCACTATCTGAGGAATAGCTGGCAAAATATTTTCCCACTCTGTAGGATGTCTATTCACCCTATTGATTGTCTCCTTTGCTGTGCAGAAACTTTAATTTGATATGGTTCTATTTTTGATTATTGGTATTTTTTTCTTGCATAACTGGGATTTTTCTGTTCAGAAAGTCTCTGCCTAAGCCTTCAGAAGTTTGACCTATTTTATGTTCTAGCAGATTAAGTATTTCTGTTTTAACATTTAGATCTCTGATCCATTTTGATTTTGGACTATACATGGTAAGTGATATAGACCTACATCCATTCTTCAGCATATAGAAAGCCAGTTGCCCCAACACCATATGTTACAGAGGTTACCTTTCTTCTAGCATATGGTTTTGGTTATCAGATAAATGTACATAAAGTTGTTTCTGTATCTTTTATTCTGTTCCATTAATCAATGTATCTTTTTTGCCAATACTATACTATTATTTTTTTTCAATTCTTTTATTGTCTAAATTTAACAATGGTTATATTACATATTTCATCATCGGATCAGTTTAGATTAATACATATAGATATATAAGATTGATCAAACAACTAAACATTAACCTTTCTAAATCCACATTACTTTTTTTTTCCTTTTCCCCCTTTTTTTCTTTGAAAGTTGACATATTGCATATTGTCCTCACAATCATTCTATAGAGTGCAGTGTGTGGGCATGACCCACCTCCCTATTAATGTTGCATAGAAAAAAGAAAGAAAGAAAAAAAAAAACAGGAAAGAATATACTTCTCTTTGGACTAAGAGGAAGCAGATACATATACAATCAAAGGTTTT
>PVJA010000656.1:0-41580 GCA_004027025.1 Myocastor coypus
CATTAACAACTACAAACCTCCCCTTTAGAGCTGCTTGCATAGCGTCCCATAGGTTTTGTCCTGCTGTGCTCCTGTTCTATTTCACTCTAGGAATTCTTGTTATTTTTTCCCTGATTGCCTCTGTGGTCTGCTGATTGCTCGGCGCTGGGCTATGCGCCCCCACTTGGCTACATAGCTCTCGTGACTGCTTTGCTGCTGGATTCTAGCTTCACTTTGCTGTGGTCCAACAGGATGCGTGGGGTCATTTCAACGTTACAGTCACTCAAGCGTGCTCCATGGCCTATGGTCTATCAGAGAAAAGCTGTCCTGAGCTTCTGTAGTGTGTTCCATTGTTGAGTGAAGCATCGCAGACACCAGCTAAGACTATTTGCTCGGGACTTCAGGCCAACTCAGATGCTTCTGTCCTGTGTTTTGTTTGGTTCATTCATCTAAGTGTGAGAGTGCAGCACCAAGGTCTTCCACCATGACTGTATCAGTGTCATTTGTCCTTTTAAATCTGTAGCTTTCCTTTCATGAAGTTGGGTGCCATGGCCTTCGCCATGTAGATAGCTACTGTTGTT
This sequence comes from Myocastor coypus, assembly GCA_004027025.1. NCBI lineage: Eukaryota > Metazoa > Chordata > Mammalia > Rodentia > Myocastoridae > Myocastor > Myocastor coypus. The sequence goes on from PVJA010000656.1 coordinate 561, forward strand.
ACCTCTTATCGATGTGCAGCGTCCATCTTGGTCTGCTTTGATCAGCTTCGTTTCCCAGCCTGCTGCATCTGAAAAGTAAGAGAGAAAAAAACAAATTAAATGAAAGATAAGAGAGATTGGCCTGCTCGGGGACCCTGGTGGAAAGGAACGCTGATTTCCATCTTGGCACATTCAGTCTACACACTTCCTACAGACATGTCTCCTGTAGGGAGCAGACAGCTGCATTTGAGGGACGGAGCCAATTTCCCAGCCTCTGTCTTTGGACTGGGAAGTTGAGACCACTGACCCTGAGAGTTATTACTGAATTCTGCCATTGCCTTAGCTCCCTAGTACTGATTGCTTTCTTCTTGTCTTTCATTTAACCGCTCTTTTGGATACATGTACACTTTCTGTGGTGGACTGAAAACTCCTGGTCAACATGGAACACCCAGATGAACTGGATCAGGGTGGTGCTTGGTGGGAGAGGCCACCTGGGTGGGCTGTGGCAAAGGGCACAGAAAGGACCACTGGAGGGGAAGAAGTAGAGCTATTGGTTCCGTTGGGGCTGTTGGAGCACCTGGAGTATCTTGCCATCCTGTTTCTCCTGATGAAAACTCAGTTGCTCTCATTGTTGAAGGAGCTTGGGACCTTTTTGTCACTGAAGTTGGCAACAGTTCTCTTTGAGGGCACTCTGCTGCTTACCTTGAGTGCTGCTTCTTGGTGCCAGTAAGGATTTCTATCTACGGGCTCCGATCCATCATCTGGCTGGCACAGGCTCTCTAGCTTCCACTGACCTCTGGGCCTTCCCAGCACAGATCCCTAAAACAGATTTGAATGTGGCATTGTCCTGGGCTCTTGGCCTCCGGTTGGACTCGTGGGGGGCGTTGTCATGGGCTCTGGGTTTGCATCTGGGCCCATACAGGACACTATAATGAGATCCAGGCCCTCAGCTGGGGTCTTTGGATCTTTAGTATGTGGACCGATCTCCTGCACTCTTTTGTACTGAACTCTTGGGGTGACTGCTCTACAATAATCATGTAAACGATGCATTCTGGCTCAAATTGTTCCCTCATGAACCCTGATTGAACACTTTCTTTTGAGCTCTTTGGTGCTGGTGGGCTCCCTGCCTCTGTCTGGGATTTTGTAAGTATTTTCTGCAATGATGGGTTAGGGGTCATGTACTTTTAAAGATGTCTTTGTTATGGAAAGCCTTCATTTCTTTCCCAGTTTTAAAGGATAATCTTGCAGGCTATGAAATGTAGGCTGACAGTGGAGGGAAAGCATTGTTGAAAAGTTTCACTCCAAACTCTATTGGTCTGTGCTAGGACTCTGTGAAGATTCTAGTAACTGGCCTTTCAGGTTATTCGCCATTGTATAAGTTCTTCAATAGTCCTGAGTGAATAGATGTATACGTGATAATGCCACAGGGGTGGAAAGAAGGTATGAAGACAAAGCCACGAAAGAACACAGATTAAACGTTTTCTTTATTCCTAGTGCACCTCCGAGACTACAGAAGGAAACTGAGGATGCAATCCGCTGTGAACTTGATCATCTGAGCTGTGGCTACGGTCCCAAGCAGCATAATTCCGCATGAAAAGGAGAGCAGGGAACATGCTCACCAGCCGCCTCTTGTTAGGCAAGTTCACAGCTCATCCATCCCCAAATCCTCAACTCATGGTTGATAGGTCAGGATTCAGAGCTTCCCAGGCACCTTGCCCCAAACGCTGTCCCTCTTGGTCTCCCAGGTCCACTGCCCCCAACTCTCTCTTACCCTTGGCCCCACGCAAAGCCAAGCGCAAAGCTGCAGAACAGGTCCCGACTTTGAACTGGGCAGACAACCACGAAACTCTCCTTTGTTAGCAGTGAAGGTCTCCCACAGAGGAGATGAGCTCTTCTTCAGCTGTTTCAGCCAGCGATCATGCTCCCTAAAAGATCCTCTGAAGTCTCTCGTGCCCCCCTTTATTCACTGCTGTCTTGGTCCCCTAGAAAGCCAGCCTGCTTGCTGCCCCCAGCGGATCTTCTACTCAAATCAGAATGCCTGGTCTGGTTGACTGTGTGGGTTCGAACCTAACAATAGTCATCATTTCATTAATTTTTTTTTTTTTTTTTTTGTATTTTTGAGACAGGGTCTCACTATGCAGTTCAGGCTGGCCTTGAGCTCACTTGCGTAGCCAGACTGGTCTCAAACTCATACTGATCCTCCTGCCTCAGCCTCCCAAGTGCTGGGATTACAGGTGTGTGCCACCACACCCAGCTAATAGTCACCACTTTAGTCTTTACGTAGAAAGTGCCATCAGTGGGGTGACTTAGACAACAGAAATTTAATCCCTCACAGTTCATAGCTGTAAGTCTGAGATCAGAATGTCCACATGGTGAAGGGCATTTCCTGCCTCTGACTGTCTTTTCCTTGGGGACATGTGACCTTCCCCAGCTATTTGAGAGACTCAAGCTCTCTTGTGTCTCTGGTTATGAGGGCTCTTACACCGTCACGAAAGCTCCACACTCCTACCTCCATCTAATTATCTCCCAAGTGTTATCTCAAGTTGGGGGTTTGTATTTTCAGCTTTTAACTTCTGAGGGAGGCAATGTTTGATGAATTCTGTCAGCTTGGGAATTTAGAAATGTAACCCAGTGACTCAGCAGTTCTACCTCTAGGGTGCAGAGGACATCCCCTAGGGAAGTTATTTACATCCTAGGATGTGTCACGGTGGACTCATTGTGTCAACTTCAGAAATGTAGAAGTTTAACTAAGTGACTTAGCAAGAAGCCACGTTCCTCACTTTGTAAACATCCTTATCCTGGGTAAGAGGAGGGCATGAAGAGGGAGTGAAGGCTGCCCCCACCCTAGAGCAGGGATACTGCTCATAATATAAGGGAATAAAAGAGGCCTGTCCTCCCCCTTTGGCTCTTGCTGCTTTTACTATCTTCTGTCACCTTACCTGGTTGGCCCTGTGCAAAGCCAACATGAGTGGGAGCCAGCTGACTATGGACTAAAACCTCCACAAACTGTGAACTAAATAAATCTTTCCTCTTTTTAACTCCGGGTATCAGGAACTTTGTCTATTTTTTTCTTTTTTTATTATTTTTAATAAGAAATGACAATGTGACAGTTTCAAAACTCGTTAGTAGTGCATTTCCAATAATTGATACAATGTTGTCCTCATAATGATTATACAGAGCACAGGATGTAGACCTGATCATTTTTCTAATCATTGTTGGTACAAAAATTTCTTCTTACTGAACTAAGAGAAAGTAGTTGGATACATAATCCAATATTCCATGATTTCAATGGATTATTGGCAGAACTGGCAATGTCAGAAGCCGTTGATTTAAGACTTTTACAGCTCAACATACTAATCTAGCTTTATGTTTTATGCCTCATGGTTAAACTTTTCTGCTGGGTGGTTAAAGGCAAGCTAAAGCAAGACCTATATAACAAAACATGGAACTTTTGTATCTCTCAAGGTCAGTTAAATCCTTTCAGAGTTTACTTTGAAACCATGTACTGTGCTTTGTAGAACTGTTGTCAGTGTCAGCCATCTGGATGAGTCATGGCCATTGCTTGACCAGTTTGCTCTCTGTGAAAGCCTGAATGTTTTCTCTCTAAGTGACTCTCCTTAGGCACACTATACATCATCAATCCCTTTCCTCTGTGGCTCCATAATCTCCTTGAATAGAAAATTTGGGAAATCCCTGAGTTATAGGATGGTACAGCATGCATTCTGTTATGTCCTGGGTCCTCACTGACCTTGAAGGGCGAGGGCCAACATATTGGCTATCCTTGTCGCTCTTCTTTTTCTCTAATTTTTGGTCTGCAGATTTATGTTCTCAACCCTCCAAAAGAGAAGCTTAGTGATACTATTACTCTACAATGTAGGTACTTCAGCTTAACCTCACTGTCTTTCTGAGTATCCAAACTCTTAGTCTTACCTTGGAATCAGTATTTTTCCATCAATCACTGATATTCTAATAAATCTCCATAGAGTGTGATAAAAGCACTTACACACTTTTACACAGACATTTAGAAATCTAAGTATATACAAAATTGTAGCACGTCAATCCTAGGGCACTTCTCCCCATCTCTTACTCTCACCTAATACCCTTTTTTATTTCCTTGTAAGCCAACCATTTACTTGAGAGAGAATACTGCAGCAACTGAAATTACATTAGAAGCAGCACACATCCAAAAGGCCAGAATGACAGGCATACTTTGCTTAAGGAATGAGAAAAGTAACGAAGACAGGGGAACAGAGCTACTCAGTCCACGACATCTACCTTCCCAGCCTTCTCACCCTTCTCGATACCGGAGCAAACCTGAAATTTATTATTAGCACTAGTGAGGATTTCACTTCACTGATCCTATCACTTTTCAGGGTACCCCTCCTTCCCAGAGTCTGCATTTCTCTACCTATGTGACTGCCTGAATTCCAAGTCATCCCCTTAAAGTCTCCCTTAGTTATAGTCTCGGCCATCAGAACCTCTTTCCATCATCCTTCGGTACAGATCTTAGGATCCTCATTTCACGCATAAGAAAACCATGGTGCAGAAGAGGACCCAGCCAAGGCGCAACTCATGCTGCCGAGCATTGCTGCTTCTTGCCAACCTGGTCTTCGACTATGGGCGGTGAAGGGTGATCACACTGCAGAGTAGGTGGCTGGCCAGGGCTGCCCCTCGTTGGCCGTTGGACAGATGCCTACAGTGACCCATTTATCAGTCCCCACCCAGGAAGCTGCGAAATGAAACTCAACCTTTAGGAGTTTAATTCAATATGATTTTATGTCTAATGATTCTAGAAACAAAAACTAGAGGTTGCAATATGAACCTCTTTCTTATCTCGTTTTTCTAGAAATTCAATGAACTGCATTTTACAGAAGTGATGGTTCAGGATGGATTTGAAAACTAGAAAACAAAACAAAGCAAAAAAATCTACTAGGTCTTATTTGTAACAGATAATTTGTGGAACATTAATTGAAATGACTAAAAGACCAAGTGTATTTCCTCTGATATATTCTTGGTCCGATTATATTAAAAGAGAATGTACTCCTTTTCTCTATAATTATTGTGTCTATTACCCCACTTGTTCGAGTCAAATGACATAAAAATTTTAACTGACAAGAAAATTTATTCTAAAATCTCTTGAAATGCATATTGTTAAATATGCCCATATTATTTCCCAGTTCTTAATGCCTTACTCTACAAGTCTTCTCGACTCATTTTGTGAATTATTATTTTGATAGCTACGTTTCCAATTTCTTAAAAAACAAGATTTTTACTTTCTTAACAAGGCATGCCTGATATGATGCTTTGTCATCAGAATTTAAAAGTATTAATTAGTACAAATTAAAGAGTACATGGTACCACTATAGAATTTCATGAGCCAACCAGATAGCTCAGCAGTTTAAAGCATCTGCTTAGGCAGACGCAGGGACCAGAGTTCAATCCCTGGCATGCTGTTCCAGCCCTGCCCCTGGAGCACACTGAGATAATGGTTGAGACTGGGTATGGTGGTGCCTGCCGATAATCCCAGAGCTTGGGAGGCTGAAAACAAGAGGATCACTTGGAGTCTGATCTGCGTAGTGAGACCTTGTAGATCCTGTACTAAGTACATAAAAATATAATAATAAAACAGAAAACAACAACAAAAGAGAATTTCATTTCCCTGGTGTTTCTCAGCCTTTAGTATCAGGGAGAATCTCTGCGAGAGTGCTGTAAATCCCAGGCTCCTGGAGATTCTCCTCCTCCAGGACAAGGCTCAAGCCCAAGAGTTCATACTTCTGGCAAGCCCCGCAGTAGTGGTTCAAGTCCTTCCCTTCTTGTTACGTACCTTGACTGTATCTTATTTCTTTGAATGCATGACATGAAGGTGTGATATACGAATGTCAGAACACTGTGCTCTGAAGAGGCATGGGGTACACAACACCAAAGACAACAATACTCACTTCATGAACTCAACAAAGCATGCAGTCATTTGCATGATGAATCTGTTCAAAGAGTGCTTCATAATTTTTAAACATTATGGACTAGACTTGATTAAACCTAAGACATTTGAGGAGACCTAGCTTCTGAACACCATTTATTCCGTGATGAACTTCATTTTGGCCAGCACATGGCATTCTATACCCTGTAGGTATTTCTTGAAGGTTTGCACAAGAGAAAGTTAGAAGTGACAGCGTACAGGGCCATTGATTCAAGAGAGCAACAGTGAACGGAGGTAATAAAATATAGAACCGTGCATATTTTAATCTAATCTAGCATAATTCTGTGTATAAATCTCAACTGTATTTAGACAGTAGTATTATTTTTTTTTACATTTGCTCCCATACACAAGTACCAGCAAGGAACCTCCTCACAATGTTTAGAGTATCTCAGAACTTTCCCACCCCCGCTGCAGCTGAGTGGCCTTTCTGCTTTTTCCCTCTTCATCTCCCAAGGAACTGCTCAGCCCACTATGGCCGCCCTACTCTGCATCCAGCTCTGCATTCTGAAAGAGCTTTTAGAATATTGGCACTGGCAGGACAACGAATGCACTCTGAGGCCATCCTGTGAAGCGCAGTAAATCGGACAAAAAGGTTAGTGGTGCACACCTGTAATCCCAGCACTTGGGAGGCTGAGGCAGGAGGATCGGTGCGAGTTCAAGATAAAGCCTGAGATACAGAAGTGAGCTTCAGGCCAGCTTGAACTGCATAGCGAGACCCCCATCTCAAAAAGAAAAAAAAATCTTAGATATCACGTGGTTTCTTTTGGGCTAGAAACCCAAAATATAAATGAAGAGCAACATAAAGGAGAGGTAATAGGAAATAGATAGCTAGATCTTTTATAAAAGGGAAGCAGGCCAGGAGATGGGAGAGAGAAAGAAGGAGGGGTGTGAAGAAAAAGTGAAGCTGGCTATGAGCATGCGCCGACTCCCAAGAGGAGCCTGACTCTGAAGCACTGTGAACATGTACAAACGGGGAAATAATGGAAAATAAGTTGGTTTTCAACCATAGTACTGCATTACAACTAAAGCAGATTACTGCATTGACTTTTCCAAGAAGTGTATTATTTCATCTTTGGCTTACATAGTACATATCCAATCATATTTAATTTAAAAAAACTGTTCTCACTTCCAGTAACAATGAAATTGTAAATGCACTGCAGGGGAAAATCAGCCGCAAAATGGTTTGATGAGCCCCCATCTTGGGGACTTTCATTCCCTTGGTTTGCTATTCACCCTGTTTCATCGTGGATGTTTCCTATGCATCGATAAGGGAGTTTCATTTACCTGGTGAATGAAAGCCTATCAGTTTCCATAGAAAGTGGGAACTTTCAGAAAAACAAAAGCAGCTCAACTTTCTAAGGTATCGCTAAACCCAAAATGTCCAGGTATTTTACAGTGATTTCTAGCAGTCTGCTGTGTTGTGTACACAGCGGTCTTGTATCCAAATGCCTGGACGTTAAGAAAACAGGCATCGCAACATGGACTGTCTCATCGTATGGTTTGGGCCAAGAGGAGCTATTGCTCTGTCCATGGGAAAGAGATTTCATTAAACATAGCTAGCATTGTAGAAGTACCAATAAATAGCTCTTCCTGCAGAGTTAATTCGCTTTAACGCAGTAGCATGAAAAATTCATCTGCGGTGTCCCTTCAGCAAGACATGCACGGCAGTTTGTGAAACTCACGGTTGGCCGGTGCACCCAGCATCAATTACAGAACAGTCAAATTCCTGCTCAGGTAGTTTAGCTTCCCCTGCATCTGGGTCACTATTCAGGGAAACACTGTGTAGTTGGGGACCGCTCATTTCTCCCCGAGTCATGGAATTGCAGAATTCTTTAGAATTTAGATGCGTCCGATATTATGAGTCGCACATAATTATTCAGCTCTTGCAGGACAGTGGTACAAATGCTATGCAAACGCTTGATAAGGGACCAGGTTTTCCACGTGAGCCGATTTAAAGCTCTCTGGGAGTTGGCTTCCTGCCGAGGTAACCACTTTCCTGAAGGTGCCAGCCCTGTTCTGACTGCTGGGTGCAATCTGTTTTCTGCTCTCTCCCAACGCAGTGTCAACTTCCAGGGTCCCCTGTCACCACACAGCTTATACTCCTTCATCTCAGTCCCGCCGTACAGGACATTAGAGGGAACGTTTTTCACTTCCCAGCACCTCAAACACCTAGGGCTAGGAAAACATAGCTGCATGGAGGGTGGCTCTTTGGGGTTTCTTGTTTAAGGGCCTTGGGGTTTTCTGATTGGTGTCATTAAGGTGACGCCATCTACAGCTCCAGGATACTGTTGCAGAGTTTATAGACGTCACTACAGACGTGACAGTGGTGGTCACGCACCAAACAGCAAGTCTCTCCTTACAAGAAGAAGCTGCTCTCTCTCCCACTCCCTAGTATCAGGCCTCCTCTGATAACCTCCAACAGACATGCTGAAATTTTCCCTAACATTTGATTTGTCAGCCTCTTACTAGGGGACATTCAACCCAGAAAGTAGGCATCACTAAAGCCTGTCTTACTTGATACACCACAAAAAAACTCCCTGGATAAATGTTTTACCTCAGGCTGTCTCAGGCTTATCATTAATGTGAGACCCTGTGTACAGCCTTTCAGCTATTACTGCATGTCTAAGGAACTAAATAAATATTCTGTTTGTGCTGATTAAAGGACCCCTGTCAGCTCTCTGGGCCATGCTGCCGTCATCGCCAACAATGGTTCTGGCCATGAATCTAATTCTTCCATATTTTGTTACTCATAAATCTTATAAAAAAGGAAAGTGAAGCCCAGAGAGTTGGACTAATTTGCACAATGGAACATTAGCTGGAAGGATGATAGCCTAGTTCTGGCTTTCGTTCTGCTTATTTGGTCAAAATGAATCCAACAAAACACTTAGCCAAAAAGCCCGTATAGATTGTTAAAAAGAGCAGTAGGAAATAAATTCTAGTCTTGAAGAAAGAAGGAAAAAGGAGGAAATGTATATTATATGTGTATGTTATATTATATATAATTATAACATATTTTATATAGATACTTGTATGAAACTACACTTAAGAAATAATAGTGAAAATAATCATGCATTTCAAAAGAATATAGAGAGTAAAGAAAATTATATTTATACACAAATAAGGCAGATAATGTTTCAAAAAGGAAAAAAAATGGACAAGAGGGGAAAACTATCCATTTACCAGTCACATTCATCCAGCGACCTTTTAGACCTTTTGGAAATTCAACCCGATTTTTGCTTTCACTCCAAAATACTATGTGTCCCAGACTACGTCCCAAGTAAGCATTTGCTGAGTGGCATCAAAATCATTTTGGTTTGGTAGGATCACTTCTCTCTCAGTTCTGTGAGGGGAAAAACTCGGTCCGTAGATTTGCTTCTCCACTTCCCAGTGTCTTCAGACATTGCCCATTGATTTTTTCCTTTGCAAGATGCCTGGGTTTTGCTGCCTGCGTAGCCTCCTCCTCTGGCTAACAAGGGAGGTTTGCCAAGCCCCTGCTGACAAGTTTAAAAGGCCTCAGCAAACACTGTCAAGGGCTCAAAACCAGCTGCTTCTTCAAGGAGCCAGTGGTGCCTTGACCTTTGTCAGATTAGGCTACTGTTGCTGTGCTACTTCAGACAGCTGAAGCAGAAAAAGACAGAGCTCTCATGGGACTTCTATTCCATCTGAACATTTATTTAAGGCTTTCGAACGCTTTGCCCATCATTACAAATTAGATAAATCTTTTTATGCAAAAGTAAGACAAAATTTCATAATCAAATAATAAGGGAATAGCAAGCATTATTACGCTGCGTATCATTATTTTCAAAATAGCTGCTCAGAATACAGAACAGAAACCAAAAATATTCTTACAAAAAAGAAACAGATAATAACACAAAATTCTCTTTCAATGAACTAAGATAAACCAGCTAGCAGCATAAATGGAAGCAATTAACATATATATTGAAATGTTTTTAAATAATGGAACTTGAAGTTTGGAAAATTATTTGAACCAAATATATATACATGCTTTCTCATATATATATATATGCTTTCTCATATATATATATGCTTTCTCATATATATATATGCTTTCATATATATATATGCTTTCTCATATATATATATGCTTTCTCACATATATATATATATGCTTTCTCATATATATATATGTATATATATATGCTTTCTCATATATATATATGCTTTCTCATATATAGAATATATAGAATACTTTCTCATATATAGAAGATACCATGCAATATTTGGGCTTGTATGCCTCATTTATTTCATTTAGCATTACGTTCTCCAGTTCCATCCGTTTACCTATAAAAGCCTCAAGCCTAGCTATACTGCAGTAAAATATTCCACGGTGTATAAATACCACCACATCTTCCTTATCAATTCATCCACTGGTGGACGTACGTGCTATTTTCAAGATCTAGCTACTACAAACTGCACCCTATACACATGTACATGCAGGTATCCCTATGCAGTGATGATTTTGTCTCTTTGAGGAAGATACCTGCAAGGAGTATAGCTAGCCAAATAGAGTTTCTAGTTTTCATATTTTGAGGGGTCTCCAGTTTTCCATCACAGTCATACTAGTTTTCACTCTCACCAACAATACGGTGGAGTTCCTTTTCCCCTACATTCTCGCCATTGCCTTTCTAAATAAACTCTGTTAGCATTAGATATTTTTATTATTCCTATTCTTTCTGGGGTAAGATGTCATCTAATGATAGCTTTAATTAATATCTTTCAATGGCTGGCCATAAGGGGTCTTCCTTGCAGTTTGGGGCACTTTGAACTTCTGAGAAGTGTCTGTTCATTTCAGTTGCCCATTTATTGGTTTAGTCTTTTATTTTAGGAGTTATAATTAACTCTTTGAGGTCTTTATATAATTTGGAGGTTAGCGCTCTACCCATGGAATAGATGACAACATAAATTTCCCCCCTCAATCATTGGCTCTTCTCTCTGTTGCTGTTGCTTCACTGTGTGGGTATTTTGTTTGCTGACTCCATTGATTGATTCTTAGTACCACGTCCTTGTGCCTCTGGGGTTCTGTTCAGAGAGTCATAATGATGTTCCCAAAAGAAATGACCATTTAAATTGCCACACTGAGAAGAGTCGAAGGCCCTTTCCAATCTAAATGGAAACCAGACTGTCCCATGAGGGCCTGGGTGGAAGAAAACCTGGAGGAGGGATGGATTCCCTCTTGGACCCTCTGCCTGAGTTGGGGTGCCTTAATTATTTTTCTCATTACTAAGACAGAATACTTGGCACACACAGTTAAAGGAGGAAAAGTTTCTGTAACTCCCATTTTGCAGTGCTTTCAATGCCGAGCAGGCTGGGCCCTTGGCCTGGAAGCTTGGCCGAGAACATCGCAGAGGAGGCATGGTCCCTGGCGGGCAGCAGGCAGCAGGACGGCGAAGCAGGAGGAACAAGAGCGGCGCTCTCTGTCTCTTAGATTTTATCCAGGCTATATTGTGCCTAGGGAAGGCTGCGCTCACACCCCGAATCCCAGTACTGTGACACGCATCAGTCCCGCACCGCGTCCTTGATCCCAGCAGCACACGCTCTAGGTGCAGCCGCGTCTGGAAGGCCCCAACGAGGATGGCACCGGCCTTTGGAGAGACAACTGGACACAAGCCACAGCATGACTCAGTGGTCCTCTCCTGCTTTCAGTGCTCCTCGTTCTCAGCACTTGGGCCTACAGCTCCAGTGCCGGAACCCCCAACACACAGACAGCAGAGGGTGGTTGTTTGCTAATGTCACAGCTGTGTGAGCCAGAACCCTACAATGCATTGATTTTATGTATAAGCATATGCATTTACTTATTTATTTTTTATTTTTATTGTATTTCTTGGGAGAACTCAAATACAGTACCTACTATGGAAAAAATCAGGGTTCCACACAGATACTCCTCTATATATTCATCCACCACGCGGGTACTAAAGCCCTGTGCTGTGTGATACACTATTTCAAAGCACAACAGTAAATAGTAACACCAGAATTTCTCCTCTTCTAGAAATCATACTTAATTTAAAGCAGAAATAGAAAAACAGATAGATGATATGCAAATGACAGATGATAGATATAGATAGATAGATAGATAGATAGATGATAGATAGGTAGACAGGTGACTCAGATTTGTGAACAGGGCTACCAAGAGAGAGGTGAGGGGACAAAACTTGAGGATGGCCCATCATAGAGTGGCGAGAAGGGTCTTGGAACCTAGGCCAGAAGGGAGACCCGATTCACCCTGAACCGGTGCAGCATACCCCAGCGTGGTAACGGACAGGCGTGAGTCTAAGGGATGGGGGTGGGCCAGGATACACCTCATGCAGTCATGGGGTGAACTTCCAGAGACTGGGACTGCTGCCTAGGGCCAATGCTGGGATTGCGGGTGTGAGTGCCACACCAGCCCTGGGGTGGGCAGCCTGCATGCGGCGGAAGGGAAGCCAGGACGCCTGCTCTCATGCGCTGCCCTTTCTGCTCTTGCTGTTTTGCTGTTTTCTGCTGCCGTGAGCTGCTGCCCTCTGCCATGCACCACTCTGCCTTGGAGCCAGCCGTGTAAGGACTGAATGAAACTTCCACTACTGTGAGCTAAATAAACCTTTCCTTCCTTTTTATTAATTTTTAAAGAATACAATATAGTGATAGGAAAAAAGACAGCATTAGAAAGGATATAAGACTTCACTAAACAAAGTACTAGGAATTCCACAATGGTCACTCTGTTGCATGAAGGCATCTACAAATTATTTGTTCAGATTACCGGATACAAATATGTAAGATTTGTTTCAAGAAAAAAATAATGAAACAAAACAATAACAAAGAAGTGATAAAAAAAATTCAAAAGAAGAAAAAATCAGAGGAAAAAGAGAAAAAAAAATGAAGCATTAACTGTTCCTTTCAAAAGGCCAGTACGAATCAACAATACGATTATCCCAACTATTCTGCATGCAGGCCTAAATATATCAATTGCCCTTCTTTTTTTTTTTTTTTTTTTTTTTTGTCTTTTCGAGACAGGGTCTCACTATGCACACTATGCAGTTCTGGCTGGCCTTGAGCTCACTTTTGTAGCCCAGGCTGGCCTCGAACTCACACCGATCCTCCTGCCTCAGCCTCCCGAGTGCTGGGATTACAGGCGTGCGCCACCACGCCTGGCAATCAATTGCCCTTCTTTTAGGTGACCTTTTTCTCACCTCTGTGTTTCCTTGCCATTGAATAAATTCTTTCCTTTTCGCAGTGTCTGTTGTACTTTTTAGACTTTAATTGCTCTTTCAGGTTTTTACACTAGTGAGACAGTGTGGGGTTTCCACGTATGGAAACATGATTTATTTCACCTCCCAATATAGTCTTATCTGAATGCATTTATCTACAAAAGCCTCAAATATCCTTTTTATAGCTGAATTATACTCCGTTGTATAAAAATATCACATCATTTTTGTTCATTCTTCAGTGGATAGGCATCTATGTTGTTTCCAAGATTTACCTACGACAAATTGCACTGCTATAAATATGGCTGCACAAATGTCACTATGGTGTGATGATTTCAGTTCTTCTGGAAAAATAGGGGAATAGCTGGCTTGAATGGAGCCTCCAGTCCTTCCTTAATTTGGGGTGCCAGGTATTTTTGTCTCAGCACCAAGAGAAAAGTAACCAAGATCCTTTTTATTACTGCAATGAAATTCACATGCCATAGAATCAAACGCTTCGAAGTGCACAATGCTGTGATGCTTGACACATTTATAATTGCATGTGATCTCTAGCTCTAGGCCATGTTCATGACTCCAGAAGGAAACCCATGCCAGAGAAAAGTCACTCTCCAGCCTCCCTCCAACAGCCCTGGCAAGCGTCCACCGCTATGCTACTATGGATTGGTTTGTCTTGGGTATCTCAAACAAATGGAATCACACAAAGCACGGCCTTCTGTGCTGAACTGTTTCAACTGAGCACATCTTCAAAGGGCATTCACACTGAAGCAGGTGTCAGGCTTTCATTCCTTTTATAACCACATGGTGCACAGTCCACGGTATGGATCCACTACATCCGACCACAGTCCATCCACGGAAGATCATTGCTGAGTTTCTACTTCTTGGTCCTGGTGAAAAATGCCTCTATGAAACTTTGTGGGCAAGTATTTTGCTTCCCAGTGGCTGGGAAAAATGGCAGAAATCTCCTTCAGCGTAGGTAGCACTTATCTTGCCCCATGACAAAGCAATGGTTAGATCCCTGATTACCAGGAGACTTGCTCTGGACTTGCCCTAAAATTACACAAACCCTGTTGTAAAAAGCAAGTGAAAAGAGATTATTGTGTTTCTGATTGTGTAACTTGGCATTAAAGGAATCTTTAATTTATTTAGTGGGCACACCACTGATGACATCATTGCCTGAAGCAATATCAGCCAGCAAAGCTCTGACTCCACCTTGTTTGCCACCCAAAGTCAACACCACTGAGAGGAAAATCGTGACAGTAGAATTTTCATGTTTATGTCAAGCCGAGTATATCTGCTCCTAACATATTTAGTGATTGTTTGAAATGTGCAGATACAGGGGGACTACATTTAGGAGACTGAAACAGTCTTAAATTTTCTGTGACTTTATTTGAGCCTCCAAGCCAGTCCTTCTGATATCATTCTATTTTCCAAATATACAGTTATTTTTCCTGTGGGACTTAACTTGTATTTATGCTTGCCTGATTCCTGTCACTTCCGACCAAATAGTTATGAGTTGTCCAAGCCACTGCTTAATTATGGCCCTGTTTAGATTTGTCACATCAATTATGCCTTTTTTTAAATTTTTCACTAAGGGATCCTTCTTTTATTACTGTACGTATTATCACTTGTCATAATATATTTACTCCATTGGTGAGAGAATTAGGATAACTAAAATAACTGCAATTTGTCATTTCTATATTGCTACCTTAATATCCTCACAGAAGCAACGCTTTTAAGAAAGATAAGAAAGACATTATTCTCTTCCTGAAACAAGCAAAACATTACTTTTGCGACAATCCACAAGATCCTTGAAAGCGTATTTGCTCTTAGACTGCCCTACTAACAGAAAGAAACTCCAATTCAGGCTCCTATCTAGCTTCACCTTTTCAAATGACCATTGTACAGAAAGATGGAATCTTCCAGAAAGTTCTCTCCCTAAATATTAAAAAGTAGAATAGCAACAATCAGCCTTGAATATCTCAGAGCTGAGTGAATCAGCTGAGATATCTTCATAGCTGAGGTTAAACCTCAAGCAAAATAAATACCTCTTTTTTTCTTTCTGCAGTATTTTTCTCAAAGAACAAGATCTTCCACCTTTGTCAGCCTTGTTGACTTAACTCGGCCGCACCATGCTGAAAAACACACAAGCTGTGACACACTGCATCTGTGATCTTTTCATTCCCAGCTTCCATCCGGAAAGACTTCAAGGATGGCGATTTGCATCTAGGTTTAATGTTGTGGTGCTGAATAAACAGGGCAAGGAGCAGGTGCTTGATTCCTGTTAGTCGCTGAGAAAAAAAAAAAAAAAAAAACAGGGTCAATAAGTTCTACTTCCGGGTCCCAAATTCAAAGATCCAATCCAGAAATGGGCATCTGAGATGAACACACACTTCTCAGAGAAAAAAAAACGCAGCAAGCCTATAAATACATGAAGAAATGCTGCACATCGCTAGTCATTCGTGAAATGCAAAGGAAAACAACACTAGATACCATCTCACCCCAGAAAAAATGGCTATCATAAAGAAATCAATCAGCAACAAATGCTGGAGAGGCTGTGGGGAAAGAGGAACCCTTCTCCACTGCTGGTGGGAATGCAGACTGGTGCAACCATTATGGAAAGCAGTGTGGAAGATCCTTAAAAAGCTAGAACTGGAAATCCCATTCAATCCAGCTATCCCCATACTGGAAATTTCCCCAGAAAAAGTGAAAACATCATACTATAGCGGTATCTGTGCACCTATGTTCATAGCAGCCCAATTTGTAATAGCCAAATCTTGGAAACAACCAAAATGCCCATCACTTGAGGAATGGTTAAAAAAGATGTGGTATTTTTATACAATGGAATACTACTCAGCTATAAAGAGTGATAAGCTGGAAGACTTCATGTGTAAGTTGATGTATCTTGAACATATAAGTGAAATAATCCAGATATATAGGTGTAAATATAGTATAGTCTCCCTAGTGTAAGAACTCTAAAGAAGAAATAAAAATTGAAGGGCATAAGAGAGCTGAATGTGTTATGGATTAAACAACAAAGTGACTGGAAGCAGAAAAGAGAAAAAACATAGCAGAAGCAAAAACATGCACTTATGTACACAGGATGAATCCAATATTGGTTCTAAGAACCTCAAAAGTTTTATCACATTGATCATAGCAATATGCAACACTAAATCTCTGCTTGGAATCCCTGTTATTCTGGTCTTTTAGATGTGTACTGCTTCTAATGTAAACTCAGTTACTGCTATATACTCTCTCTCTCTCTCAACTAAATGGTTGCTTAACAAAAAAAAAAGGGTATTAATTGAGAGTAAGAGACTGGGCAAAATGCTGTAGGCTTGACAGGCTACAATTTTGTACATCCTTGAATTTCTAAATGTCTGCATAAAAATGTGTAACTGTTTTTATCACACTCTACAGAGAGTTATTAGAATATCAATGATTGACAGAAAATACCAATTTCAAACTAAGTCAAAGATGTTTGATACTGAGAAAGACAGTGATGTTAAGCTCAGTTACCTATGCTATAGAGTAATAGTATCATGAAGCTTCTCTGCTGGAGGGTTAAGAATGTAAGTTAACAGACCAAAAATTGGAGAAAAAGAAGGGCTATGAGGATAGCCAACATTTTGGCCCTAGCCCTTCAAGGTCATCAAGGACTCAGGACCTAAGAGAACCTGTGCTGTAACATCCTATAACTCAGTGGTGTCCCAAATTTTCTGGTCAAGGAGATTATGGGACCTCAGAGGAAAGAGAAAATGAAGTATTGTGTATCTAAGGAGAGTCACCCAGAGAAAAAACATTCTCTCAGGCTTTCACAGAAAGCAAACTGGTCAAGCAATGACCGTGACTCATCCCAACGGCTGACACTGACAACAGTTCTACGAAGCACTGTCCATGGTCCCAAAGTTAATCCTGAGGGGATTTGACCTTGGAAGACACAAAACATGAATGTTTTGTTACACAGGTCTTGCTTTAACTTGCCCTCCATCACCCAGTGGAAAAGCTTAATTACAAGGCGTAAAAAGCAGAGCTACATTAGTATGATGAGCTGTAAGAGCCTTAAATCAACAGTTTCACCAGTCACCCAAAGCTATTATGGAACATTGGACTATGTATACAACTACTTCCTCTCAGTTCAAAGAGAAGAAATTGTTTCTTTCTTTTTCTTTCTTTACCAATATCGATCAGAAAATGTATTATGTCCACACCCTGTGCTCTGTATAACTATTGAGGACAATATGCAATGTGTCAATTATTACGAATGTACTATTAACATGTTTTGAAACCATCATATTGTTGTTTCTTATTAAAAGTAATTTAAAAAAATAAATTCTACTTCCTAGAACATGAAAACTGAATGTATAAATACTCCCCAGTGTTTTTAGGACCCGTGGTAAATTAATCACTAATTTCAAGTATTGCACAGTAAAAGAACCACTTCTACGAAGGAGCTGTTTTCACTTACTGGGAGTCTGCTTGCTTTATTTTCCGCTGAGTGATAAATTGCTTCAGGGAAGAAACCATTCTTATTTGTTATCATTCAGGTACTTGCACCAGCTAGCATAGCCCTGATCCTATAAGAATTTCTAGAGTTGCTCTGGTCTTGCTAAATTGGATCATCTGCTACAGATTCATCATGAAATAAGAGCAAGGTGGCATGGGGCATCTCAACAAGTCACTACTTCCGGAGTGAAATGCTTTTGTAGGAGAAAATGAGGCCTCCAGTCTTTTGCTAAAGACATACTTTATCAATCGATGTAAATGAAATAGCGAAGGACAGATGGATTTTGGCCAATGTGGTTTAGAAAGACCGGAAACCTTTCACAGTGATAGGCAAACACTGAGTCATTATATCCTGGTGGTTTTTCGGTGGAACTGAGCTTTCTCAGTGGAATTCCACTTCATTCCTTTCATGTAAAAAGAATCAGCTTATCTTAATGTGCACAAGAGAGTCCCATAAGAATTTATTACTTCAAGATTAAGAGCTCTCAGACAAAGGTTGTTGGCTATAGAAAGGCTGGCACCAAAAACCAATCCATCCTTCAATCATCCTCAAGATGAGTATATTAAACCAATCTCAAGTCATCCCAGTCCCCCTGAACTGACTGAGAATGGGCAAGGGCTACCAAGAAGGGACATCGACCCATCCCACAGCAGAGAGTCCTGAAAGGGAGGATGTGGTGGGAGAGCTTCTCTGCAAGAGCTGTGTTTCTAGAAGATGAGTGATTAAAAAAATGTTCACAGGCACAATATGTAAGGAAAACACTGTAAATGTAGAGGAAGAGATAAAGTCAGGAAGGCTAAGGGTCAGGGAGAAGGGAAGAAAGAAGTGATTTTTCACAGATCATTGTGTCTGCGACTCATACAACCTCAACAAGCAAGGCAAGGCGGTTTCCATGCGACTGATGAGGAAACTGAGCCTCAGAAATGTTGTTAAGCCCAAATTTCCCCAAACAGTGGAGCCCACACTGGAACCCACATCTTCTAGTTCCTGGTACCGTGGTCTTCCACAGATAGTGCTTTCCTTTACTCGGGTTATGCACTTGTCCCACTACGGTGCAGTCTCCACAAGGTACTGCTAAGTGTAAAATGAGGGTGATGACGAACAGCCTGTCCAGGGCCCACCCAGGGCCGCCAAGGGAGAGGATCACTCAACATGGAGAAGAGCTTTGGCTTCTACCGTTCTTGGCTGGAACACGCGGCAGATCTGCCCCACTCTCTAGCCAGCGAGGCTTCAGACTATGAAGATTGCTCAGCATTGTCCCTGGAACAGCTCCCTGCAAGTATCTAAGCTGCCTCCAGAATAAGAGGCCCTGTTCTCAGAACTTCTGCATCAGAGGACACCCACGAGAGGACAAGGCTTCAGAAGCAGCTCACGTGGTACTATCAGGAAGCGAGGGTTCCTCATCGAGAAGACCATATCACAGAGAGTTGAAGGTTGCAAGATGCAGCTGAGAAAAGCAAGCAGGCAGCAGGCTTCAGCCGCGGCCATTAGACAGGAGCCAGAGCATGGGTTCAGTTGGTCCAGGTGGCCAGCCATCTTCCTAAATGACAGCTCGGCAAATCTGCCTGAGAACCACAGTGAAAACCCCGAGCTGCAAGGCTGCGAAAGGAAATACCCACGGCTGAGAAGAGAAGGGGTCAAAGAGAAGGCACGGGGACAGGTCGGTGATGAGCAAGGGCTCCCTGGGAAGGACACCAGCCAGATACCTGGCAGTGCGGTTCACAGAGGCCGAGAGAAGCCTGGGGGTCACAGAGGCGGTGACCATATCAGAGCCACTAGGGGTCAACATCTAGAAAGTGAGATGTTTAGAGCGCTGCCGTCCTCTCCCAGAATGCATACTTTACGTAGATTGGCCGCAAAGCCAGCTGAAAGATGAGAGGTTCTAAATGGGTACTCGCCTGAGAATCTTTTTACCCCAAGCTCAATTTGGAGTTCTTGAGGTACCCATGAGAGATAAGAGGATTTGATTTGAGGCATGAAGACTATGTAACTCTTCCAGCGCTTGTTGAAGCCCAGAACTTTCTTTGCCCAGGGACTCAGGGAAAAATGAAAAGCTCATGTTTGTTCATGAAACTCTTGGTACACTACACCATGTTGTACGTGGCACACACGCAAACGATGTTAAGTGAAATAATGCCCTGCAAAAAGCACAGTGCTGTTCCAACCCGCAGTGACACCAGAATGTCCTGCTTAGCATCAAAGTGGCGCAAGGCTTTGCCCCATACCGGAAGACATAAAGATGACAAACGGACGGAAGGCTTCACTGCTCACAGCACAGCCAACAGGAACAACGAGAGTCCCGTGGGTGAAATGAAGAGAAGCGCATGCGTGAGTGACGCCGAGCGTGGTGGAGGCTCTCCCCTGAGGCCCAGCCGCCTTCCTGCATGTCAGACACTGGCCAGCATGCTTTCAGGAGACCCCACGACATGCGGCGGCTCTTGCCCCCTCTCTCCCCTTTCCATACCTACCATGAAAGCGCTCCCGTCCACCCTGTAGTTCAAGTTACCTGCGGTCAAGTGCAAGCTGAAAATGTTCAGTAGAAACTTGTAGAAGTCGCTCATCCCCCAGCTTCCACTTGTGGATTGTTCTGAGCGATTGTCACAGTCTCCCTCTGTTCCGCTCCTTCCTGACAGAGATGGCATGCCCCTCCTGAGGCACTGATGCAACTGGAATGAGGGACACCCCCGTGGCAGAGACGCACCTTTCAGGGGGCGTCCAGAGATGACAGGCGGGTGAGCAGGAAGCCAGCCCGACGGCTGTGGGTGGCGTCATCTCGCAAGTTGCGGCTGGAGAGGCTAAAACGCAGAGGAGGAGAAAAACTAAATTTGAAAAGCTCCTGTCTGTTTAAATACCAGCTGAGTTCCCTTATATGGGAAACCCAAAATATAAATTATAAAGCAAAATAAAAAGGTAGTGGGAAGCAGCAGACGGATCTTTTACAGAAGGGAAGGGGACCAGGAGATGAGAGGAAGGACTGGGGGAAGGGGAAAGGAGAAGAATCGAGAAGTGTTACGGATGTGTACCAGCTCCCCGCAAGGAATGCACTCGCATGTCTCTCCAAGATGTACTAATAAAAAATAATTAATAAAAAAAAAAAATACCTTAAAGGAAAGAGCCCAAACTCTGGCCCAATAGCTCAGCCTATTAAAGCACCTGCAATCAGGCGCAGGGGCCTGCTGCGTCGGCCCTGCCCCCGGAGCGCGCTCAGCTAGCAATTGAAACTGGGCATTGGGCCTGGGAGGTAGCTCAGTAGACTAAGTGCTTGCCTGGCGTGTGCAAGGTCCTGAGTTCAATCCCTGGTCATGGAGACTGGGCGTGGTGGCGTGCACCTGTAATCCTGGCTCTTGGGAGGCTGTAAACAGGAGGGTCACTACAAGTCTGATCTAGCAGTGAAGCCCTGAATACCCTGTAGACCCTTCCCTAAAATGCAAAAAAAAAGAAAAAAAGTCCCATGCTGCTTGACTGGATGCAGGTCTCACTGCTGCTGCCCCAGGGTTCAATGCAGGCACAAACCAGCTCCTCCCACAGAAGCTTCCAGGCCTGCAGTCTCAGACCAGTGCTGCGTCTTTGATCCCTCTTGTTCGGCAGCTTGCAGCTTTTGGGCTATGCAGCTGGTGTATCCCGGCTGTCTAACATGCAAACAGCCATGGTGGACACCCTGCCCCTGATTCTGTAAGCCTAGCTAATAAATCCCTAGATATATATAGTTACTTTAGAAAATCCTTGCCTGTACATGTAGGATCAACTCTTTGCATGCACTATACACCGGTCAGTCATTCTAGTTGTTAAATCAGTTGCTATTATTACGTCAGTGTTCATGTTCAAGTAACCCTTCTTTTACTTAATAATGGTCTTGAAGCACCAGAGAGTGACACTCACCATTTCCTTACAGCATATTGTCATAACTGTTTCATTTCACTAATAGCTATTGTTGTATCTCTTGCTGTGCCTGATTTATACATTAAAATTGCTCGTTGTGTGTGTGTGTGTGTGTGTGTGTGTGTGTGTGTGTGTGTGAAAACATGGACTTACGCAGGGCCTGTGATTTCAGGCGCCCACTGGGGTCTGCAGTTATCCCCCAAGGATGAGCACAGGCCACCAGACCCCATCGTCTCATAGTCAGTCAGTTGTGCTGCTCACCCTGCCTCCTGTCTACGGGCAGCTGTCCACACAAGGAACTGGAAATGCTTACACACCGGCTAATCTCTGTGACAAGAATTTTCTTAAATTTCTGCTGTTTTCTTTGGCTTCTTTCTGGGTCACATTTTAGGAGTTTCTAAGCCTCAACTCTTCCCCCACCTCCTGTCCCTGGATAACGGAGCAGCCACATTCATGAGGTACCCAGGAAGAGTACTGTTTGATCTTTTTTGTTTTTTTCTTAAATGTGTTTGGCACAGGGTCTACAGAGTCTCATACACACATCAGAGCAGTAGTGGTCCTCCTGTTTTCAGCCTCCCAAGCACTGCAGTTACAAGGGTGTGCTGCCACGCCCTACCTCAGTGGCCAGTGTGGCACGCCTGGGGACAGGGCCTGCACATCACGTGGTGCTATGGACAGAACCCTGCCCTCTGCACTTGCCTACACAGGCACTTAGTCCACTGAATTATCTTTCCAGCCCTTCTGGGAAAATTTAAACCGATTCTTCCATAAATGTCCATTATGGTAGAAATATCACTTCTTAGACCCCGCTCGGTACACACACGGTAAGACAGTGACAGGCGTGACTTCACTCTTCTTGTACTGGGCTGAGGTCAATCAACACACTGAGGTCCAGGGTGAATTCATGGTAATTTTCCACTCCTTTCGCGGGTTCATTTCTTCCCACCTTCGGAGTACGTAGATACACCTGCAATCATCCGAATACAGATAAGCTCTTGGCTAATGGTCCCTCGTTTGTCCACATATGAATTCAAAAACATTCCAAAACCCGTGTCTGACTTTACAACTGCCCCATCCTGCAATTTCTTTCATTTTTCTTTCTCTATCTGACCTAAGTATGCGCATACTAACCGCGCCCTGACGTTAGTTGACTCTGTCTGTACACAGTACCTCCTCCCAAGCCCCAGTACCACTTCTCCAGGAATGCTGCCCTTGCGAAGGCCTGATTAGCTAAACAAACAGGGCAAGGACCTCCAGCCCTATGTGCAAGCCGTGTATCAGCCTTCTGTTCTGAATTACTAGTTTTCCCACTCAGAATATAATTTATGAAGATCATAGGCTAATTCCTCAAAGTAGCATCTTCCTGACCATAGAGTTCAGACTTGTGGAAAATCTGGACGTCCTGAACTCAGGTATGTGCGCAGAAAGAAGGTAGAAGTTACTCTGGGAGAAGTCTAGGATGATTAAGCCAGAAAGCACGCTTGCCATGGCACGCCTTCACTCTGCTGCGGGGCGTGCACCACGAATGTCTATGCCCGGTTCTCTCCGTTCCCCTAGTAAGAGTTCAGGAGAGTACAGAAGGAGGCAGGCCCCAACATAGAGGGCAGAGCTTCAGAACTCTGACTTCTTCCAGGTCAGGCATGGAACCATACCTGGCAGCAGCAAAAGTAATATTCAAAGAGCATGATAAATTTTGACCAGTCCAGGCCATCAGCCCCAGCATGAAGCTGTGTGACATGGAATAACGGTTCCAGAATGGTCCATACAGCTGTAGGGTATCCAGAAACAGGTGACACTCACAGAGTCTGTGGCAGCCGCTGCAGAGCTCTTGGGAACCCTCACTGGCTGCTGAGAGTGGGCTCAGGATCAGGACTCCCTATCTGGATGAAAACTCAGACATAAGTGAGAATCGTTCTGGAGGAGCATGGTTTCGGGGGCTATAGATACTCAGCAATGCTTACCATGCCCTTGTTCTAAGTTGGGGTGGGCCAGGTCCCAGAAACAATCACACAGGGTCATTAATGACTTCAATTCTGAGCTAAGGTTTCCTACATCTTCAAGCTCTGGGATCAGAATGGACCTCTTAGGGGACTACCATGACTTCCTGTGGGGACAAAGTCTTCCCAGAGCAGGTGGAGAGGGATTCACAGGACGTGAATATGGCTGTGAAGAATCTCACATAAGTGAAGGGACAGCAGAACTTTCTCCCTCTCACTCCAAACGAGCCTTCTGAGAGGCAGTGGTCCAGCCTCCCAAATCTGGGTTTGGGTTTCCAACCTGTCTCTGCTGCATGAATTCTATTAGAATCTCTTCTCTGAGAAGATTGCTGGAGGCCGAGGGAGACACAGATGTACACCCAAGCATTCCTAAGGCTCTCCCTTATGTGCTAGCCAAACTCACACAGCCTTAGTTTAAGCTGATCTCTGTCTCAGGCCTATTTGACTGGAGGAAGGGGGCAACAGCCATCCTTGGAACATGACAGCAGTAACTGTACAAGTATTTGGAGATACAAAAGCTGTAACTTAATTGGGCTTGATCGTGTGATGCACACAACATCATTGAACCTAGCATGCACCCGAATACACACACACACAGAAAAACACAAAGCCTAACATAATGTTCACATGTCACCCTAGAAGAAATTAGGCACATACCTGGAATATACATTTTCAAAAATAAATAATGCGCACCTGTACAGAATATTGCTGGTTATCTAAGCTCCCCTAAGACCTTGCTGCTCACATGGGGAGCAAGGGTCAGCAATACAAATCCTTCGTGGAAGCTTTTTAGACGTGTAGAGTCCGTTCTGAGTTAGAATCTAGAAGTTAGCAAGAGCTCCAGTTTTAGAATCTAGAAGTTAGCAGGAGCTCCAGGTGATGGAACTGTATTTTAAATCTGAGGAATCCTCTAAGCCATATGCCAGTCTGGTTCCTTTTTCAGCATACTTAACCATGGCGAGAGACTTTGGAAAATTATGTTCACTTCTGATGCAAAAGACACTCTGCCTTAGTTACCATTATTTACCTCTAGATAGAGGTGTTGACAGGTGAAGGTGCATGGAGCCCCTATCTCGTTTGTCTGCTTCATTGGCTCAAAGAGGTAAAACTGTTCTTCATGAGGAACACGACTGGGGTGAGAAATGGGGGAGCAGCAGAAGGGCAGATGCATGGCCAGGAAAGCCCCAGAGGAGTTGGGAGACAGCCAGGGTGGAGTTGGAAGCACGGGGCACCAGGGTCTGCACATGCGTAACTGGCCGCCCAGCCTACCTCACAGGGCTCCGTGACCCATGACCCTATCCACAGAGCGGGTGCTTGGGCCCACTATCAACTTCTGCACCTCATTCTCCCATGCTCAGAGCAGGCGTCCTGCTTAGGGTTCCATTGGTGTGGAGGCTACTGCTCTAGAATCTTGAGCAACTCTTGCATACGCTGAAGACTGACTCAAGGAACAGCATAAAACCACAGGCTCAGATATCACAAAATGATGTCACTTTCCCAGAAGCCACCTTGAGAAGGCTGGTTTGAGCTTTCTGCCCATTGGTTGGACCATGATCCTTTTGCTTCCAACACCTCTGCGCACTCCTGGCCATATCTATTTTTCCTTCCAGTCTTGCTTACTGTCACCCCAGGTGGCACTGCCTTCCACCAGGACAGTTTTTCCATGTCCTGGCCCTGTTACCTTAACTTCTCCATCATGAAGTCACTGTTCATCATGAAATCATCATGAAATGTTCTCTACTCTGAACCTTGAATACCTTTTCTGCCTTTTTCCATGCGCCCCTCGCTTTGTACCCTTCCCGTGGTTCCAAGTCATCCTTAGAATGAAGACCAGAGTTTCTGACACAGTCTGCAAAGGCTGCTTGGACAAACCCAGGCCACGTGCCCAAACCTCCGCTTGCCCGGCCTCATGTTCTCTGCGAATTCTCACTCCCAGTGCTCTCTCTCTCTCTCGTGGCCTTGTCTCCTCAGCGTGAGCCCCTTGGCACTGCCGCTCCTTCCGCCTGGACACTTCCCTTCTCTCAATCCAGTCCAGTCAGAGCTATGGTCCTTTAAAACTGGGTTATTTTCTTTCAAAAAAAACATAACCCGGGTTTAGTTAGGCACTCTGAAATCTGTTGACTTAATTTTCATATCTTCCACCACTGCTTTATGCCTTCTGTCAATTAAGATTAGTTGACTACACTGTCCTAAGCACTTACGGATACAACTAGACCAAAACACTCTGTCTTCAAGAACTTCTTGAGATGTAGAATAAACAAAATAAGAGAAGATATCATACCTGGATGAGTAGGAGTAGGGAGGAAACGAACATGAAATTAATATGACGACAACAAGCAAGATGTATATGCACTATAGGCTTAAAATTTTTCGAGTATTACAGCAAACTTCAGGTTTCCATTAGTCCCTCCCCAAATACTCTTTTTGCTGAGAACACTTTTACTCACCCTTAGTGCCACTTGCGGAAGCAGTTCTGGAGGTGCTCTTCTGCCAATGTTGCTGTTGTTATCTCAGGATCCTGAGTTGCTTTACACCATTTACCTTCGTGCTCATTTTTGACTCTGGGGAATGGCGAGAAGTCGGAGGGTGCCAGATTCAGTGCATAAGGCGGATGGGAAAGCACGCTGGCAGCGTTGCCAGCCTGCCTTTGCACTGTGGGCAACGTGCAGCTGCGCTCACCACAGTTCTTGTCGCCCCTTATGAAGACGCTCACAAAAGAGAATTTTCAGAACTCTTTCAGAAAGTGGCCAAAATGGAAAGGTAAATGTGTTTCTGGTGAGAGAGTACTTTGGAAGGATTAGTGGTGCTGTGTCTTTTGCTATAAGAAAATTTTAAGATGTAAAGTATCACCGTATTTTGAATCACCTTCTTACGAGAGAAGGGACTTGGTAGCGGACAGCAGCTTTAGGTAGGATATGAATTCATTCAAATGTTACAGCTGATCCAAGTCATGAAGAAAGTGGGGGAGTTTGGGATGTTCCCAGGAGAGGAACACAAACTGGAACTGTTCCTGTAGCAACCTAAAGGCAACAGGGGCCGGAAGGGCTCACATCCCGGAAATGGCCTGCTGGGTTGGCAGAGCAAAGGAAGATGGCGTCAGATGGTGGTAGTAGTGGGAAGGGGAAGGCCCTGTGGAGAAGCCACAGGCAGGACCGGCGACCCAGATGCGTGACCTGCACAGTCACACCCGACCCCGCACAGAGAAGAGCCAAGGGCACCCTGAAATTCCCAGAAGTGTTTTGCTATGTCCCAGGGCAAGCTTGATGGCCAGCCCCGTCTATTGGACCTGGAGTCCACCGTTGATCTGCCAGGTCTGATCCCGTGAAGACGCTGGCTCTTCCTGAGTGATGCAGCGGAAGCCTTTGAGCAGAGCAGCGATGTGACCCAGGGGCTGGGGCGAGAGACAGCAGTTGAGAAGCAGGCTCCTGGGTGCCCAGGAGGAGGGGCTCTTGACAGTCACAGCCAGGTAGGTGCAAGAGTGCCTGTATCCTGGGTCCCACAGCCGTGTAGAGAGGATGGAGCCCTCCATCAGCTGGCCACTCGGCACAAGAAAGGAGAAGGGCAGAATGGCTGGTGTGGTCTGCGCACCTGGAGGCGTGGTCCCCATCATGTGACCAGGAGACCAAAGGAGCAGGTTTGGGGGTCAGAAGTTCCCCCTCAGAGCTGGTTCTCAGTCACCCAGCTGGAGATAAGAGGCAGGATGTATTTTCGAGTCCTGAGTTAAGGGGCAGGGTTAGGTTTGGATTCAAGTTCAGGTTTTATTTTCATGCTCATTATATTCCTACTATTATGTCTGCACAAACACTGGCAGGGAGTAGCTGCTTAATAAATATTTGAGAAATGAATGAGTGAAGGAGGCAGTGTAGCATGCAGAGACCAGATGTACACTAAAAGGGACAGAGTGAATAAAGGCCACGCTTGAGCTCACTGTAAAGTTGGATTTGGACTTTGAAGAGAACTCGTTCATAGAAGAAATGTGGTAAAGGCACCAGGTGAAATGAGCTCAGCCCTGATTGTTCATTGATTCCAGAAGGAAGCCCGTGTCACAGCGGTGCACCCACAGTGAAGGCTGAGGTACCAGACAGTGAGATGAGCGCAACACCCTGTCTTCGCTCAGGTCTCAGACAAGTGCACCAAAGTCCTGGGAAATTCAAATCTTTTCTCAGGTCACGGAGCTAACTACATAGTGAAGAAAAGAGGCCAAATTCTCCACTTCTACACTAAAATAACTGGTTTTTTTGTTTTTTTGTTTTTTTTTTCCTTTTAGTTGCCTCTACAACCTAAATGGAATATCCTCAGGAAAACTAACTTTGCCTTTGACAATTCCTTTAAAAAAAAAAAAAAAAAAGATGTTTTCTATACATTGCACATGTACATTTCCTACAAATTTGCTGCACTCCATAAGGCAATTCAATTTCAATTATATGATCTTTATCATTGTATTTTCAGGGCGACATTAAGAAATTTTTTCCATTACACTTCCACTCACAGCTGAAAAACAGGACTGGAATTTTTTTTAGGAACTGAAGCCCGCTTTGGAATAGCTAAGAATCACTGAGTGTACTGCTATGTGGTGCTGAGACCCCCAACAAATGCCAAAATCCATGGTTACTGAAGTCTCATATAAAGTCACATAGTATCCTCCACAACCTGTATATACTACACTTTACCACCTTTACTTATGAAATCTAATTAAATTTAATACCTATGTCAATAATGGTCAGACTACTTTGTATAAGGAGAAGTGATAAGAAAAAGTCTGTACATGTTCAGTACAGAAAGAATAGTTCTTACCATTTCCAGTCTCAGGCTGGTTGACTCTTCAGGCATGGAATCCATGAGCCAGTTACTTCCGGGTCTTATGGAAATGACTCCCAATAATCGGCTGTTACTTCCCAATTTTCTCCCTAATGAAGTCGGAAAACCTCAGAGACACCAAGTTTACTTAAGATCACAGAACACTCTACCAAATCCGGATTCTAACCCAAGGCTCTTCAATTCCAAGTCTCAAAACTTATGCCAAGCCAGCTGATTCCCAAAGGGGCTCAGGACACCTGGGCTTTTCTTCTTCTATCCATAAGGATTACTGAATTAGGACCAATGTCTAGGAGCTGGAATCTCTTTATTTCAACATCTGAGAAAATTCTTATGTATCCAGATCAGATGAGAATCTTCTACTCCACCCTCTGAAGTAGAGCTCCCATGGAACCTTCTAGAACACCAAGAAGAACACACTTCTCTTTGAACAAATACACTGTGTCAAAGACTGCTGTATGTTATCTTATCCTCTTTTCATGCAAAGTCAAAGGAACAGCATGTTTCAGAGATATTAAGAACCATACATTTAAGGTGCTTATACATTTTGTGGCTCTGGTTCAGTGTAAGCATTTGCCTCAGGCTGGAGTTGGAGAAAGGCAGGTAGAAGGGTTGTTTGTCGTTGTTGTTGTTGTTTTGGATTTTTTGTTTGTTTGTTTGTTTGTTTGTTTGTTTGTTTTTGGCTGGCTCAGGCTGCCTTAATGGTGGGGGTGGGACTCGAACTGCGTCCCCTGTGCCTACCGAGGACTGCCTGTGCAGGTGCTTTAACCGCTGAGCTAACGGAAAGCCCCATAGGCAGGCAAAAGGAATGGAAAACGACTAGGAGAGCAAAAACAAAAAAGCAGAAGAAGGGTCCTTGATGGGAAGGAGAAAATGTAAAGAAAGTCAGGCAAGAAAAGATAAATGAAAGACCAAAAAAAAGAAAGAAAGAAACAGAT
Source organism: Myocastor coypus (assembly GCA_004027025.1). Lineage (NCBI taxonomy): Eukaryota > Metazoa > Chordata > Mammalia > Rodentia > Myocastoridae > Myocastor > Myocastor coypus. The sequence goes on from PVJA010000656.1 coordinate 29,849, forward strand.
AATAAACTGTTGACTGGCATCAGAAATGTAAGCAAGTCTTTTTTTCATATGTACTGTAGTAGTCTGACTTTCACCTCATCTCTAACCTGAGTGTGTGTGTGTGTTTGTTCAAAATGGTAGTATTTGCTCTGAGCAGCAGGCCAGTTTCAGCTCCAGAGATTTCCTGTCTGAAAGGGAAGAGACCTAATAGCAAGCAAATTGCAGTCTCTATTATTCTCCATTTCAAAAAATTAACTTAAAAAAAAAAAGAAGGTAAAGTCCTTGGTGGGTAATTTGCATGCCAGTCAGACTTGGGCCCTGGTGGGCGGTTCTGCCTGCGTGTGGGTGCTATTCTTGGCTGGCTGTGTGAGCAGAGCGGGACTGAAATTGTTCACGGTCTCCAGGGACCACAGGGCTGTTTCTTTGAATGGGCTCACCTGTCCAGGCCAAGTCCTCAGCCCTGTGCAAAAAGGCTCTTGTTAGGAGACATGCCGGCCCCTTTGCTCTGCAAAGCTCAAAAGGGGACCTTTTCCGTCAGTCAAGTCCGGCAGTGTAAGTCTTTCTCATCCATTAAGAAGATTGCTTTCCTCAGACAGGCGGAAGGATTTCTTTTCGTCTTTTCTTGGAGGTCCTTCTCGGTTCACAAAAGTGTGTTACAAGCGAACATGGTATTTTCCTCAAGGTAAAACAGGCGTCCTTTCTTCCTCGAGGTTGAGTGCGGTACCTTTCTGGTCGTGTGGCACTTAGACACTGCAAGCCACTGACACTGGGGACTCGGCATGCCCCCGACAGCCCGCACGCTTTGGTACCCACGTCTACAGGCTTTCTGCTTGAGAAGCCAGAAGTCAGTGGAAATACCAGCCATGGTCACTTCCATCTAGCCTTCAAAACTTGGTCTTAAAGATTATTTTAAAAATGTATTGCATAGCCGGGCGTGGTGGCGCACGCCTGTAATCCCAGCACTCGGGAGGCTGAGGCAGGAGGATCAATGTGAGTTCAAGACCAGCCTGGGCTACAAAAGTGAGCTTAAGGCCAGCCTGAACTGCATAGTGAGACCCTGTGTCAAAAAGCAAAAAAAAAAAAAGAAAAAAAATGTATTGCAGTATCTATATAAATTTTTAAAGACAAATTTTCTTTTAAGCTTTAATATTCATTTCTATCCCTAGGAGTCCAGGAAAGGCTTATGATTAACAATGTCATTGATTATATGAAACTCTCCCTAAGGATGAGTGAAGTAAATACACGTCACACACGAGACGGGAATTTCCGCAAAACAGAATGCTTAAGGAGAACTATTTGCTCTTAGTCTCTTAACAATATAAGCAAAGAACAAATAAAAGAAAAAAAAAAAAGAAACATGTAAAGAAAGCAGCTGAGCGTTCCCAAAAGAACTCCACATCTGTGTCTATGATCTCATCTCTCTCTCATTTGATATTTTTGTAAGTAGAATATTAAAAGTGGCTGGGGAGATAGTTTGGCAGACTAAGCGCCTGCCTGGCAAATGCAAGGACCTGGGTTTGAACCCTGGTACTGTGTGCCGGGCTGGCCTGAGCCACCGAGCCAGCCACTGAGCCAACCACAGACACGGGGCATGGTGATGCACGCCTATAATCTCAGTGGTGGGGAAACTGAGACAGGAGGATCGTTATGAGTCCAAGTTGCATAGCAAGACCCTGTACCAAATAATTTTTAAAAATATTAAAGGCAATTTTTTATAATCTAAGATTATCTTCAGATAAAGCAAAATAAGTAACAAATGTAATGTTCAGATATTAGGAAAATAGGAGGGCCAAGTATATATGAGATAAAAAGATATATTTTTATTTGTTTTTTTTTTTTTTATTTCAATGCACTAGGATTTTTCTTTGAAGATCACAGTTACTTTTCAAAAAGATATTTGCCTCTAGGAATTTCCTTGAATATGTATGTGAATAGCTGTATGTAGCTTCAGAATAAAAATTTCTCTTTATGAAATAAAGTCTTTAAAACACTTGGAGAAGCTTTGAAGGCCCTGGACTTTGAGATTTTGTATACTAGTAAAAACTCTATGATTAAAAGGACAGAAAACATACAAGCATGTGGAAAAGAACAGCTCATTTTAAAACTTAAAAATCTGTACTACCTTCATTAAAAATGTCCTTACATTATCATTTGATTTTTATTTTTCCACTAGCAAAAAAGGAAAACAAAAATTCTGATATCCTAGCCAAAGAGCTATCCAAGAGTTAAATGTGTAAACTATAAACTGCCTGCCAGAACAAAATAGTACCAGCTACCACTCAAAGGAATTTTGTTTTCTTTTGTAAGGATGCATGTAAAAACTCATGGCATAAATTCCACAGCTACTGGGGCAATGCTATTTGGTTTATTTTTAAAATTACCCTCAAGTGTCCAGTTTTTACTATCATGCAAATTAGTTAAAATAAAGCTTAGAATGTCTCCACTACAGAGCAGAAATAAAAAAGAAGGAGCTTCGCACTGCTCTCCAATCCTAACAGAAGAGGTTGGATGACACCAGAACATCATAGAATTTTTTCCCTCCATAAATGAAAAAGCTGGACTTTGTTGCATGTCAAAGTCTTCCACCTGTAAAAGGACAAGGTAAGACTGGTGTCTCAGGGGACAGCAATGACAGTAACCTTTGTTAGGTTCTATGTTTCAGTAAAAATCCTGTTGCACTAGAACGTAAATTTTGCTTTGGTAAAAATTAAATCTCAGGATTTAGTTTTATGAAGCCAGAACCGTGGATAGCATCACAGCGCTGGGATTGGCACCTACCTAATAACTCACCCAACTTGGGCAGCTGAGGGCGGTGCACAGCCACACCCTTACTGTCCACTAGAGCCGGGGCTTGCCCCACCGAGAGGATAGAGGCACTCCAGGAGTGGGGAACAGTGGCCTCAATGACCAGGAAAGAGTGGAAGATGATGGCCTTCTCTAGTATTGAGGCCACCCCACATGCACAGGGCTCGGCCCAGCTTTCAGGCACTGGGGCTCATCTTCGTGTAAGGGCACTGCCAGCTACAGACCTGGAGGACACTTTCACTTCCGTTTCTCTGTTTCCTCCTTGCACAAGTGTGTGTGTGTGCACGCACACGCATGCACAAGCGTGCAGACACCTGTGCCTACCCCAGGCTGCCCCCCTACAGGCTGAGCCGGTCCTCGGAGGTGTATGGCATCTCCTGCTCAACGCACGGTGTCTGACAGCAGCGTCAGCTGAGTTTCAGGATGGTAATACTGAACCCCACAGCTTTAGTTTATATAAATACCATGGTGGTGGGCTGGGGAGGCAGCTCAGGGGCACAAGAGCCTGCCTGGAAAGTGCACGGTCCCGAGTTCAATCCCCGGTATGGTGATGATGATGATGATGATGATGGTGATAAATAAGATTTTTAAAAAGATAGAGGTGACTACATTTTTCTGATACCCTGTAATTACTTGAACAATGACTAGTTAGAAAAAGGAAAAGCAAACACACGTAGCAGAATTTTAGTTCTTCCTCACCTTACCCAGTAACTGTATATATAAAGAGGAAAAAGTCCTCTTAATTCTTCCCCCCCCCACTCCCGCAGAACCGGGGATTGAACTCAGGACGTTGCACTAGCCAGGCAGGCACTTGTGCCACTGAGCTATCTCCCCAACCCATCTTAATTCATTTCTAACTGGTAATTTACAGTAATAAACGCTGACCCAGGAGGCTGATTTTTATGTTCTAATCACCCAGTACCTAATGCATTTTTTTTTATGTTTTAATTTAAAAAGATGGTGGAGTTGACATTAACCATAACATTTATCTGACAAAAAAAAAAAAAAAAAAAAAGCACAGCAGTTAAGAATAGCTATCAATTTAAATAAATATAAAATTTTAAATTTAAACTTTTAAAAAGGAGCAGTACTATGGCGATGCCCTCTGTGGCTTCCTGGATCTTTTTCTCCTCACCACCGGTGACCCTGCTGTAAGCACTTTTGCCTGTCTGCAGTCATGCTGGTGACCAGGTGGACGGTCCTTGGCTGCATTTCTTACTAAAGTGGTCACCGTGCTGCCCGTTCTGTGTACAGTGCTTTCAGACATTAACAGTGCAAGTTCACTTCACTGTAGAAACAAGAACGCCGTGTGGCTGTGGTCCCACCACCTCCCAGGCCTACCATCCATCCATCTACTCAAGCACGTGAGGTTGAGGGTACAACCCTGTTTTAATAGTGTTTATATGGGATATTTTTGTTTCCAGTGTCAAAGCGAAAAATATCCAACTCACTAGCAGCAGACCCAAGAGACAGGGCCAGTATTTCTTGTGTTCAAGAACAGGTGGGATGGGGAGATAGCTCGGTGGTCTAAGCACCTGCCTGGCAAGGGCAAGGACCCATGTTTGATCCCCGGCACCACAGGCCATGCTGGCCCTGGAGCCCCAGGTACGCCCTGCTGACTGCCACGACCAGGTGCGGTGGCACACATGTGTAATCCCAGTGCTGGGAAACAAGAAGATCACTTCGAGTCCGAGCTTCATAGCAAGACCCTGTACCGAATAAATAAAGATTTTCTTTTAAATTTTTTTTTTTTAATAACTGATGTCCAAGCCTGGTCCTTCCACAAAACCTACCGATCTCTCTGCAGGCCTCCCGAGGAGCGCTGCATACCCCAGATGCCCTGCATTCAAGGACTGGAGGAGGAGGGGCTGGGGTGGCTCCTCACGCCTGACGCCACACTGGGACCCAGCCACAGCCAGGCCACAGTCATGGCTACAGCCACTGCATTGTGCAGAGGCCTACGGAGCCTACCCTTGGGGGTCAGAAAGGCCGTGCACTAGTCAGCCAAGCAAGGGCCATCCAGAGGGGCTGGAGGGGCCAGCGAGCCACAGCCATCTGCTGCGAAGCCTGGACAGTAATGGCGTCCCCACAGAGGCCACTGGGTGGCAAAATTAAAGTGGCAGGGAGTGGGCAGGATAACCACCCACCAGGGACATTCTGACCATCGCACACAGGACAGTCCCGTAGGAGCTTACTAGTTTTTTCTCATCTTCCAGGATCCAGTTGAGAGACTGCCCCTCAGGGTACTGTGTTCTAGACAGTGTCCATGTTGGCCTCGTCCCCGAGGTAACTGACGGGGCAGTGCAACTGCTTTTCTAAAAATCTCACTCCTAAGACCTGAGGATCCTGTCTCCTACCCCTCTCCAAGTATACCCAGGAAAGAAAAAGGGGCCGGTTCAGTGTTCTGTTCTCTACTAATGGATTTACCAAGATTTTGGGCAGGTAAGAAGAGGCAGCAGAAAAGAAAACCCAGCCGGTCTTACTTTTTAATTATTTTACTTTATTACTGTTGCACCATTTATACAATTACATATAATTTCAATGCATCCATTGTACATTTTTTTGTATTTTTATTTTATTTTTTTTCCATTTTCCAATGAGTGGTGTGTTGGTGTCTACGACACAGAATGAGGAGCAAGTGGACTGCAATGAACGCAGACTTTTTTTCATTTCCACTGACCAAGAAACAGAACTACAGGTGCACCCAACCACAGACATGCATTAACTCGTCATGAGAAATCTAGGTAGGCTAAGGACGAGAAGGGAATGCTCGAATACTCCCAAAAATATCTGGAGAGGAAGAATGGAGGGTTGGCATCAGATACACGTGGACAGGCTAGGCGGGCTCCATCTGAAAGCTGGCATTCATCCACAACATTAAAAAAATATCAAAATAAGAAAGGCTGTAAATTAAAAGGGAGAACACAGAAAATACTGCTTTCGTAAAGATCTCGATGGCGTCGGCACAGGCCCTGTGGACAGAACCCGTCCGTCCGTCCATCCGTCCATCCATCCGTCCATCCCTCCGCCGCGGTCCAGAAGGGCCAGCCAGGCCTCGGGATGGAGCGGCCCGGACTCGGTGCTTTGACACTGATCTTTCCAATCCAGGACTTGGTGATTAAGGAGACTGAAGGTATATTAGATATTTCCCCACAAAAATACTATTTGGATTCTCCCACCCCCACCCTCCCTCCCTCCGTCGGTGGTCAGCATCCTTTTAATTCCCCCCTTGGGCAATACACATCCTTACTTCCGATTGGAAACCAGTTAGTAAGTAGAGAACAGCGAGGAGAAAGGAAAGGGAGGGAGGGAGAGGGAGGGAGGGAAGGAGAGGGAGGGAGGGAGGGAGGGAGGGAGGGACAGAGAGAGAGAGAGAGAGAGAGAGAGAGAGAGAGAGAGAGAGAGAGAGAGGAGAGGGAGATTGTTTCTCAGTGGTGTTTCCAGGCTGTCCGGTCACTCTTTCACCGCTACGGTTTGGTCGGGCTTGGCTGCAGGGACCTCGGTGGCCTTGGGCTCCTCTGCAGGGACTTGGGCCGTGGAACTAGGCGCTTCCGTGGCTGCAGCGGGCTCCTTGGAGGAGGGGGCGGCCTCGGCGCTGCTGGGTTTTGAGTCTGAAGCCGGGGCCCCATCACTTTTCGTCTCCTGGGTGGCGGGAGCCTCAGTCTTTTTGGGTTCTCCTTCCTCTTGGCTCTCAGGGGCACCCGCCTCGGCCGCCTTGGGGGCCTCGCCGCCCGCAGCGGGCCCGGGCTCGGCGGGCTCCTGCTCAGCTGCCGCGGCCCCAGGCTCCGCTTGCCCCTCAGCGGTGCCCTCGCTGCTCTTCTCGGGCTCAGCCTTGGGCGCCTCCTCCTTCGGCGCAGCGGCCGCCCCAGGGTCACCCTCCTTGGCCTCAGCCTTGCCCTCGGCGTCCTTCTCAGCAGCACCCTTGTCCTTGTCCTGGTCCTTGTCGGGCTTCTCTGGCTCCTGGGACTCCGCTCCGTTGGCTGCCGCTGTAGGGGGCGCGCTCTCCTTCGCGGTCCCCTCCTCCTCAGTGCCCGTGCCCTCGGCCTTCTTGTCCTTGTCCTTGGCCTTCTCGTCGTTCACATTGTAGCCCTTCTTCTTCTTGCTGAGCTTGCCTCCCATCGTAGCGTTCTGCAAGTGAGCACAAAACAGGGCATGGCGGGTTACTGCTGGTGAGCACAGGCAGAGGGACAGCGACACCTCAGGTGGCCGCCATGCTGCCGCCGTCAGACACCCAACCAACCACGAGCTCCACGGTGTGGCCCAGGCCTGCAGTCCCAGCCACTCTGGAGACTGAGGCAGGAGAACTGCAAATTTGAGGCCAACCTGGGCAGCTCAGGGAGACTCTCAAAACTGAGTAGCTCTAAAAGAAGGGGTGATTAGAAGTCAGAATAATGGTCTTTTTCATATGTTCCAAACACTCATTCTACCTCCCAGAGCTGGCCTCCAACTAATCAATGAACAGCCGGGACCAAATCATGAACAATGTGCCTTTAAGTTCAAGAATCTCCTGAAAAATAACCTCAGATGAATTCTAAAGCTACAGTACGAAGAAGATACTGCTTTCTATTAAATTATAAAAGTAACTTTAGGGGCTTGGCAGGATGGCTCAGTGGTCTAAAGCACCTGCTTAGGAAAGCTTAGGCAACTGCAGGGACCGCGGTTCGATCCTCAGCACCACATGCTGCGCCAGCCCTGCCCTCAGGGTGGGCTGAGCCGGCCACAAAAATAAATAAACAAACAAACAAAAGTTCTGAAATAAGAAAGAATAAAAATAAATAAAATTCTTAAAAAATAAAAATAAAAAAAATAAAAGTAACTTTAGGTTTTAGAGCAAGAAAAATAAAAAGAGATGTTTAACGAGGGTTAAAGGAATAAAAAGGGGAAAGTTCACAAAAATTCTTTTAATTGTAAAAATATAAAGTGAATTAGAACTTATTTGTGTAACACTATGAAAAAATTGAGGGAACAATTCCATTCATATCAGTAAAAGTATAAACTACTGAAGATATACATATATCACAAAAATTCTGTACTAAAAATTCTGAAATGATATTGAAATGGCAAAGATTTAATAAAAGTAACAATATCTTGTGCTAAAAAAATAAAATAAAAGAGGGAGTGACTGAGGTTTGATGCAAACTCAATCCCAGGACAAAGGAAAAAGAGAGGAGGAAAACCGTAAAATGCTAAACAAGAACTCAGCTGTAAAACTTCCAGGGGAAGCACCTTCAGAGACTAAGAAGCCAAAATCAAAGCGCTGGTGATTAAGCTGCAGGCCCAGGTACAAGGAGGCCCAGCACCTGCGATCTGCCTCCCTGGACCTGATGGAGCGCTGCGTGCTGGACACTCATGCAGGACACAGGTGACAGCCACCTGTGGTCTACTGAGCATCTAGGGAAAGGCTCTGTAACTTGAAACCTTCATTCAGCAGAAACTGCCTCACACAAACCACAGACTCCCAGCCAACAACCTCAGGCTGCGGTCTCTGTCCAAACTCCACCACTCAGGGTGGGACTGCAGGCCAGGCCAGCCCTGGCTCCCCTCATCACCCAGCAGGAGCAGCTGTGGGAAGCAGAGTTTCTCCGCTGCATTTAGTGAGCTTTCAGTCTGGATTCCTTGCTTTATGGCAAGGTTTCCCAGATTCAACAAGGTTCGAGAGGGAATGAAAAGCACTTCGTCAAAGGAACCATCTACAGCGTGGCAGGTCCACGGCTATGACCTTTGCCGTGTGGAGCAAAGTCTCCAGCTGCCTCTGAGATCCCATTCCACTGCTTTTGGCCTGACAGAAGGAATCACATCCTGAGGCATCTGAAGCCTCAATTGTTTTCCTCGTACCAAAATATTAATCCAGACAAATGCAAATGACAAGTTTAATCCAGAACCACGGCTGATGCTAAGTCTCTGTTCCTTCCAGTGTCTTTCTCGTGGCATTCATTCCACAGAAATGCTGCCTGAAGCAAACCTGGTGGCTCTTCATGGCTGAGGTGTGGCCCGAGTCACAGTCCACAGGCCCACCTGGCCCTCACCAAGAAGAAAAGTGCGGCAGAGGCACAGGCCCTTGCTGGCCCCTGGATGTGGATGTAAAGACCAGGCAAGACGGGCCAGCTGGCTTCAGCCCAAATCGGGACACTTCCTGGGGGAGCCACAGAGCCGCCCACAACCAGCCATCACCCCTCCTGATCAGAAAACAAGCTGCGTCTTCATTACCCTCCTCAGGGTCCTGACTCGTGGGTAGGAGATGGCCTGTGTTCATCTGACTGAGCACTCAGGTGCTGCGTGGAAAGCACTGCAGTGCGCCACAGCCAGAATGTGTCGCCAATCCCCGATCTCACGAATGTGGGACATTGACACCTGGCTGAAGAAAAACCAACAGTCCAAAACATGAGTGGAAAGCGCTGTTCATCTTTTCAGGGGCAGTCTTCCTTAAGTCATCCAAGAAAGAATTTCCCTCCCATGTCTTTAAGAAAAAATACCTAACTGTCCTCTGGTCATGTTCCATGTTAAATGAGGGGTTCTATTCAGTTGTTCATTTCTGCCCTCAGGAGTAGGAGCAAAGACATACTGTAAAGTGCTTCCAAGCAAAAACAATAGGGAAAAATAAAAAGAAATAACCATTGCTAGTTTGTGTTTTAGATGGTGAGTCCATTACTGAATTCTTAAATACTCAGTATGCATAAACTGTTTATATGAAAGATAATTTCGGCTGAGAATTTAAGATACTTTTTTTTTTTTTTTTTTTTTTTTTTTTTTTTTTTTTTTTTTTTTTTTTTTTTTTTTTTTTTTTTTTTTTTTTTTTTTTTTTTTTTTTTTTTTTTTTTTTTTTTTTTTTTTTTTTTTTGGTATGTGAAGCTGAAGAAAGCAAGAGGAAACCTGATAGGTCTGGAATTAGGACATTCTCCTCGTTGCCAAGCCAGAAATTACAGCCTGGAGGGCACAGCGTGAGCCCGGCGAGGAGCGCACACACACCCACACCCACACCCACACCGAGCGCTCCGCAGAGACGCCCCTGCCCTCTGACACCCACAGTGCGAAACTCCACAGAGCCGTTCCCAGAGATTTCAGGACCTGTTGGTTCACAACCCTGAAATCTAAGCTACTAAAATGGATTTTCTGAAACCCGGAGAAAGCTACATTCTAGTCTTTGCTTTAAACCCAGCTTCTTTTCCGGGTAGGAAGTGAACACACATAACCAAGAGTAGAGGTGAAGAATGTATCTCAATCTGGTTTGGGTTTCAAACACAGCAGACAGTACATGACCCTGCCTTTAGCTAAGTGGTCGATGCGGGCTCTAGCGAGGGGCCCGCGAAGCTGCCAGGATGCAGTGGGGTCCGAGAAAGCAGCCAGGATGCTGGGGAAGAGCGCACCTACGCGCATGGGAGAAGCGCATGGAGGAGCCACGTCCCTGGACTCACTGCCCGTACGGCCCGTGATCCTGATGCACCGCGAACAAGTGCTCATGCGTTTTTCTAAGTTAAAAATTCTACCGCAGTGTCTCCTAGGGCTCAGGCCTGCCCGTGGCTCTGCGCATATTCCACAAATTACTTAAGAAGAGGTAAGCATTGTACACCCTTCTCTTCCCCATCAGGAAGTTCCACCGAGCCAAATTCACAGAGCTGAGCAACGAGCCAGAGGTCACGTCCTGCAAAACTTGTTCGGACAAGAGGGCTCCATGTAGGAAGGCAAAAGGAGCTCTAAGAAAATACTGGCAAACCAGGTGGAAGTGTCGGCCCAGAAAGAAACCTGTCCTGGGTGATGAGGGGCCAGCTTCCTGGAGCCGCTCAGAACTCCAGATGTTGAGAAGGTGGGAAAAGAACCTAGCATTTCATCTTCCTGTTGGCCAGGGCGGCTTACTAGCAGATCCTTAGGAAATAAGACAGAGTAAGGAGCATAGAGTTTAAAGATGCCCCTCATTTCTAGTCTGTTTTTGAAAAAAAAAAAAAAAAAATTGGTCTAGAAAGCTGGACCTTTTAAATATTTTTTATAAAGATACCTATCTCAAAAGATACGTATCTCAGTGAATCCACAAGTAACGCACACCAGAAGTGACTTAGAGCTAAATCAAGGAGGCACCGAAAGGGCTACGGCTGCCTTCATGCTCGTAAGGCAGAGCAGTACAGAAAGGCGGAGGCTGGCTGAGTGCCGGACCCGTGCTCTCGGACCTCACATGCGACTGTACACCAAAGCTGATCACAGTAGATGGGACAGCTGGGAGAAAAGCCACTTCAGGAACTCTCCTTCAAAAATGTGCAAGTGTGCTCACACACACACACACACAGTTTTATAAAGCCCAAAACTATAGACTTATGACTTGAAACTGACATCTAAAATTGCAAGGGCACCAAAAACGGTTCTGCAAAGCACTGTACATTGTTCCAAAAGAAATCCTGAGGGAATTTGACTGACCTTGAGAGATACAAAAGTTCCATGTTTTGCTATACAGGTCATACTTAAACTTGCCCTTAACCACCCAGCAGAAAAGTTTAACCACAAGGCATAAAGCGGAAAGCTAGATTAGAATGCTGAGCTGTAAAAGGCTTATATCAACAGCTTCTAACATTGCCAGTTTTACCAATAACCCACTGCGATTATCCGACATTGGATTGTGTATACAGCTACTTTCTCTTAGTTCAATGAGAAGAAATTTGGTTGTACCAATAATGATTTGAAAAATTATAGCACCTACACCCTGGGCTCTGTATAACTAGTAGGAAGATAACAATATGCATTGTGTTGAATATTAAAATGTACTACTAACGTGTTTTGAAACTGTCACCTTGTTATATATTATTTCTCATTAATAGTAATTTTAAAAAATAAATAAAAATAAAATTGCAGGGGCCATCAGAAACATCCAAACTGCACCTAGGATTTGGAGGCACATTTATTTATGTGAACAGGCACTGGCTGGAATCAATCCAGAACAGCAGGTCCTGACGTCTGGTGGTCTG